>BQNB010019634.1:0-66576 GCA_026074375.1 Tanacetum coccineum | reverse complement strand
ACGCTCGAAGAGAAGATTATCATTTTTTTAGAAGAAGTGGGAATGTCGTATTGTTGGTAATCGAGAGGTTCGAGAGAGTTTAGGTAAGTAGTAGGAGATGAGGTACTAGCACGAGAATCACCATCATCCTCATCATCATTTCCTTAGTGAGATGAAGATCCACAGTTATGATGGGCAGAAGTTGATGAGATGGAGTGATGGGCTTTTCTACAATCACTTTAGGGTTTTCGGGTTTGTTTCAAAGCGAGTGAACGCGTGACACGATCAACGGCATTGTAAATGCCATTGTCAAGGTGAGGGTAGTGTTCCATAACATGTCGAAAGAGACGTGTCAAGAACATACCATAAGGAAGATGGGCTTTAGGAGTTGCTCGTGTACTTTTAATTCTTTTGACAAAGAAATAGGCAAGATTATATTGTTGCTCGGCTAGAATACAATATAACATATGAGCAAGGCAAGCCGGGAGATGGTTCTGGTGTCCTCCTAATCCAAACACATTCTCATAAATGATTTCGTTCCATCTTTTCAAGTCTTGTCTAAGTTCTTTGGTTAGAACTTGATTTGGTGAAAGAATGACGTTTTTGTGTTTGATGGTGCGGTGAGGGTCAACACGTTGAAATTGAAGAAATTGATGAATTTCTTCAGGAGTAGGAAGGTCGGTATGATATGGTCCTTCGGTTTCTTAGGAAACTAGAAGGGGGGGTTGAATAGTTTACCGCTTTTAAATTAATGTTACGTTTATATATAAAAACTTAGATTCGACTTTATGTGATCTCAATATGTGCACAATATGAACAATACAAGTAAGTAAATAAATGACAAGTAAATATGAAAGACAAGAGATATGAGTTAGAAAGATCAAACCACAACACAAGGATTTATAGTGGTTCGATAACGAAGCACCTCTTCGCCCTACTGCACTCCTCGAGCACCAAACTGGAGAGTTCTCTTCACTATGTCAACAAAATCCCTTTATGCGGAGAAAACCGTACACAACTTTGCTTACAACAATTTCCAGCACTAAGCGAAATGTCGAGTTCTGATAATAGCTAGAACCAATCTATCATAACTCTTGTGTGCTAATCATACCACTTTACAACACCTCACAACTTTGCTTCACTTCACGACTTCTCTTCGCTTCACAACTTATCTTTACTTCACAACTTCTCTTCTCTTCACAACCAAGACACTACTACGATCACACCAATCTAGCACTACTTACTATGATCACTACAATCTAACTATACTTTCAATAATCACCATAATCTAACTATTATACACAACTACAATACACACCTTCACAATATACACAAATGATTTACAAGATCTAACAACTTCACAACAACACCAACTAAACTATAACACTTCTTGACTTGATGATAAGAAGTATTCTTCTTGTGCACTTGAGGAATTAAGCTTGGATCACTTGGAAACAAAGCTTTATGATTAAATGATCAAAGGATTATAGAATAGTATAAACTGATTTAGAACAGAAAGAAAGTGTGTGCAAAAGGTGAGAAAATCAATGGGGAATAGTCCATTATTTATAGGCAAACTGGGGGTATATTTTTTTTTGGTCGGTCCCCTTAATTAGGGTGCCGATCCCATTAATAATTAAGGGGACCGCCCAGCTTGGATGCTCCCTTTTTTGTCTTTTCCGGGGGATGTGTTTTCTGGAACATTTCTAGCCGTTTTTAAGTAGAAATTTTGAATTCAAAATATTTACTTTGAATAAAACATTCTTAATCTAAAAATGTTTTGTAAAAGTTATAAAAATGTTTGTGATATTTTTTTATAACAAATGTAAGGTTGAATAAAAAATTCCTTTGATCATGAAATGGATTAAGCATTTATTTATTCACACCTTTAAGTGATTAAATTTTTGAAATGCAAATTTACTACTAATTACTTGTTTACGAATAATTTTTCATTAATCGTGTTTACATTTTGTGATTATCAAAACGTAGAGAGGTCGAAAAATATTTATAACGTTTTAAGGCATTATTTATATCAACAGAGATAATATACAGATTTGAGCCACGAGAACCTTTAAGTAACTCCACATCATCTACATCTCTAACATAACATGAATGTTTTCTGAATGCAACTTCAAGATGTGAATCACAAAATTTTCCTACAGAAAAGAGATTGTGTCCAAGTTCTTCCACATAATATACCTTGGAGATCACACTTTCACCAATCACGTAATCTCCATAACCCATAATAGCACCAAAATGATCATTCCCGAATCTGACTGTCCCGGTGGCCTTTTTCACAAAATTCTTAAGCCGAGAACGATTCCCCGTCATATGTTTTGAGCAGCCTGAGTCCAAATATCAAAGGACGATATGTACGACCTGCATTTGAAAAAAGACGAAGATGGAGAGTTTGGTAATTCAGATCCCCAACTTCTGTTGGGGTCCTGTTGGTTAGCAGAAACAGTAGTATAGTTTACAGGAACATCAATTGTCTGTGACGCAGCTGTAGTGGGAAGGCCAGTGGAAATAGCCTTTTCCTGTTTGTTTCTACGTTTGTATCTAGTTAATGGTGTCTGAGAAGTGTTGCTAAATCTCTCAGTGATCAGAATTTCACTAGAACTAACGTTCAGGTTGTTTTAAAGGCACTACTTTAGATTTAGTAAACCTAGTTAAAGGGCACTGTTCTCCTAAAGTGAATTTCCTTCCAGTGGGCTTCCACTGATAACCAACATTAGCAAATATTTTCCTTGTTGCTTTCCGAACATTGCTCGAAACATTTTTAACAGGGGGCATGTACATACTTCAAATATTTCACAACACACTAATCATGATTAGCAGAAATTAAGCATTTGTTACATGTCTTGCACACAGATTTAGAATTCGAATTAATTACATTACGCTTAGGGATAATACTAGAATTAACACGATTCTCTTGTTTCAACTTAGACTTATTGTTCCTAGGGTAAGCTTCTACTTTCTTCTTGTTGTCACTTTTAGCTAGCAAGATCCTATTGTTCTTTGTATTGCTCCTAGGCTTTAACCTACTAGCTTAAGTGGAATTATTTACTCCTGTAGAAGGAATCACAGGCACATTAGTCTTTTGCACTTTCTGTTGCTCAACATGTGTTTGTGTGTTATTATCTGAAGTATTGCATGGTTCCTTAAAAGTAACTTGCTTTTTCCTATTCAAAGGGGTAGTAGCAGCCTTTTTATCTCTTTTATTGAATTCTTTCGGACAAGTGCCAATCACATATTCTAACAATTCCTGAGATCTCTTAGTGTAAAAGCAGGCATTCTCAAGCGCATTATCTAATGATTTGTCAATCCTAGCTTCTTCTACTATCTCACGAAGTGTTTCTACACTTTCCGTAAGATGTTTGAGATATTCTAGATGAACTTCCCTATTGTTCCTATTGCGAGGGGGAATTGGTTCAACATCGATTGCATACATACCAGGGGCAAGCACTTTTGGTTTTACAGCAGGCATAGTGATGCATTGCATTTTTCCTTTTGGTTGAGCCTTTAGTTTCTCATTTTCAGTTAACAAAGAAATTGTCTTTTCAATAGTTTTAGCACGTGTTATCTTAATGGAATCATACAATTCATTGTAATGCTACTTAACTTTTTTATTCTCTGCCCTAAAACGCTCATTTTGTTCTTGAAGAGCAGTGACATGTTCTGTTAACTCTATGTTCTGAGAATCTAAAGCCTTAAAATCAAGAGTACTATCTGCCTCACTACATCCCTCATTCATTTGAGAGATTTTCTCTTTCAACTTTCTAATCGCGTTGTCCTTTTCCTGAAGAGAAGCTTTCATTTTGTTGACTTTAAAAAGTGAGTCAAATTCAGGAGCATCCTGAACTGTTTGTGATTTGTTGTTTCCAAAGCGTTCTTTAAGATTTTGATACTTCAATTGAAAATTTAGGTGATCGATCTCAAGGTTGGAAAAACGTTTTATCATTTTACTATGATCATCTTTTTCAATCTTATGTTTTAATTTAGAAATCTCAGCTTCAAGTTCTAAACAACGTGATTGTGCTATAGTGTAAGCATCATGCAATTCAAAAAATCTAGATACAGTATTTACATCATTCATAACACTCTACAACAATTCATTAGACAAACAGTCAGTAATCAGATTGTCATTTTCAATGAGAAGGTTTTTTCTTTCAATTTCAGCACATTGCTTGTCCACAACATTTTGTTCAACCTCATATTCCATTTGTTTAAAAATTTCTTTCATTTCTTTAACTTCTTTAACGAGAGCTGTTTGGAACCCCTCAAAATGTTATTTAAGCTTTTTGAAAAATAGAATTACCTCAGCAAGGTAACATTCCTTTTTTTATTCGAAACCCCTTTCCCCTTTTGTGAGACCACATGGTGTAATTCTCTTTTTACTAGTGTTATCAAAGTCCGAAAAAAGTTGTGTGAGTGTATAGATATTAATTTTCACTTGACTTTTTGTAAGAAGAACTCTAGGGGCAAGCCTTGCAGGTGTATTGGGTGGATACACCATCATTGCTGAAATTGGTTTCGGGGTCAGTTTTGCAATATCTGATGACCAAAATATCTGTTCTCGGGTCAATTGTCTCTATGGAGTAAAAGTTGCACGATAATTCTCTTTTAAATAAACGAGGGATGCAATCTTAATTTTACTATCAACCCACGGAGTGCTTTTGGATTTCTCAAGCATTTTCATTCTAGTTGTCTCAGCTATCTCAAGAGTATCCTCTAAGTCATGCACTATGGCAGAGGCATGTTTGGTCTTGACTAATTCATGACCATTATAGAGAGTAGGTTAAACTTGCTTTGCTTTTGTGAGATATAAGGGATTTTTGTAGCCTATTGCTACCTTTTTCTTTTCATCATAAAAAGGTTTTGTTTACACAACATATGTACTGTTTGAAGAGACTGATCTTGTTTGTATAATTTATCTTCAACCTTTTCTTTTAATTTTTTCATGTTAAGAAATTCTTCAAGGTACTTATTTTCTTTCTGTTTAAAATCCTTTTTCAATGTTGTGACTTCTTCTTTAATTAACTTGTGATGGTTAATGGTAGAATTAATTTTCATTTTAACAGAATGAAGTTCCTTTTTAAACAATTCTTCCTGAACATTACGGTCTCGGATAATTATTCTCATTTGTTCATCAATCTTTTGTTCTCGTTTAGTTAATTCAAACCTTACCCTTTATTCATAAAGCTCAACTTGTTCCTTATATCTCGCAAGTTCAGCAGTTAATGATTCATTAACTACTGTGTTCTACTTATTTGCAGAGACACATTGGGAAGACTGTTTATGCATATAATTTATTATCATCATTAAAGCATCATTTAGCACAGAAGATACATTACTTTGTACAACTTGTACTGCGTTGTCCTTCACTACTGTTCATACGGAATAATATTACTATCACTCGTATATTCAACATCTAAGTCAAAAACGTAGTTTGGTTGTACATCATGTTGCTTCTTGTGTACTTCATGATACTCACCAATACTATCTATATAGTTATCATGATCTTGTACCTCATATAGAATGTCCGAATCATATGATGGACCAGCTTCATCATAGATTGGATCGACTGATGATAGATTTGCCATAAACATGGTCTGTGCAGTAGGAGCCTCATCAACATCAGAGTCAAAAGCATCACATTGATCAGCTTGAAAGACGTTGTCCTCGTTGAGTGCCAAATCTTATACCGGTGCCTCATCCACATCATCATCAAACGTGTTAGTCTGTCCACCTGCAATAAACAACAACTGCTCTTCATCCAAAACCACTCCATTCTCCTGAGCTTGCATCAGCAACATCTTATCTTTGAAATATTCTGAATTCTGTTTTCGCTTTGGGTGAGTGCATTGTCTTGCTATGTGCCCGACTTCATAGCAGTTATAACACTGAATCTGCTTTGCTTGACCAGTATTAGTATTGCCAACTCTGTTCTGAGCTCCCTCATTTATAGCTACAACTGCTCCCTTAACATAGTTCCCCTGACCTCGGTTCTGTCTACCCTGAACATTTTGAACAATAACCCTACCATTTTGAACTGTAGCTTGGTTCCTTGTGCTAGATGAAGTTCGAAGTTGATTGTTGGTTTGAGGAAGGTGTGTTTTGTCTGACTGGTCGAGTAGGGCAACTGTTTTTTGTTAAGTTTTCAATTAAGTCATCAGTTGGGGTAAGTCCTAAATCAAGTTGTGTGTTATCAGTAAATTGTGGTTGATGGGTAACTGGTGGGACATATGCAGATTGTAGAATAGCTAATGATTGTTTAGTGTAATGTGGAGGTGAAACATTAGATATAAAGGTAAGAGGATCGATAGCATGTTGATTGTATCTTTCCAACATCATCTTGTTCTCATTAGCATGTGCCTCGTGTTGCTTCAAGTAAGCATACAGCTGATCATAGTTAGATGTTTTCAATCCTCTGTTTAGTTTGACTGCAGTCATGAATCTACCCCATTCAGGAAACATGTTGTTCACAAACTTTGAGTTAAGCTGCATTTTGGGCATAGTTATCTTGATGTTTCTCATGTCGTTAATGAGCTTTGTAAACCTGAGATAGTATTCGTGAATGGTTTCTCCTTTGTTCTTACGAAAGTGTTCAAATTCATCGTATAGCTGTGATTTATGTTCATCTTTCATTAACTCATAACCTTTCAAGAGCATCTTCACATTATCCCAAATGTCTTTGGCATTAGTGTAATGATTAATGAGTGTGTGGATGTCTTTTGGTAAACCTTGAAGTAGGATATTCGTTGCATGAATGTCAGCTTTAAACCTCTTCTTTTCTTCTGGTTTAAGGTTAGCAAAGACTCTATCCCGTTCTGGTCCTAGATGAAGTGCACCTTCAGCACCTTCAACAAATGTTTCTCTAAACTTTCCCATCTTAAATGAACCTTCATCAAGCGACTTAAATATGTTTTCTCCATTGTCTTTGCCTAAATAGTACAAACGAATACGTTGTTGCCAAGACTCAAAATCAGACCTATCAAGTATTGGTGGGCGGGTATCGGAACCGGCACACTGGATATCTTCAGAAAGATTAGCCATCATAATTTATTGTGAAATGATTTGAGTTGATCATTCAATGATTAGTGAGTGTATGTTAAAAGTGGTGAAGTTAAATTAAGTGTTTTGTTGTTTTAGTTTGTTAAGTCTACAGGTTAAAGGTTTGAAAATTATCCAAGTGTCCAAAAATAGTAGCTCAAACCACTGGCTAGGTTATCAAACCGCTGCCTAGTCAACCAAACCACTGCCAAATCAAACCACTGTTAAGAAGAAATTTAAACCAAACCGCTACTATCAAACCGCTACGAAGAAATAACAGTCAAACCGCTGGCTAAATTTCAAACCGCCAGAGGTTTGTTTAGTAAACCGCTATAAGGAGTAAATCTTCAAAACTTGTAGATAAACCGCTATGGTAAACCGCTATCTTTGTAAACCGCTACAATGGTAAACAGCTACGAAGAAATATGCCAAACCGCTGTCAGAAAGTCAAACTGCCATGGTTTCGTTTCCTAAACCGCTATGAAATAATAACTCTTTAAAACTTGTAAACCGCCACAAGCAAACCGTCGTTACTAAAAGACAAACCACTGGCCTTTTACTTCGAACAAACCTCTGTCTAAGACGACAAACGGATTTCAGTACGTACTGACAAACCGCCAGAAATAGTACTTTCTGACAAACTGCTGCCGTACTGTACTTACTCTGTCAAACCGCTGCGATAAACAATGAACAAAATACCAAACCGCTGCGATGAAAAAACGTACCTTTTCACCTAAAAATCACCCTTTTGAATATTTTTGCTTGATTTATTTTGCACAACTAAGTACTAGAAGGCTACAACAACTACAAACCCTTAAACTTTAACACAACAAAGATCAAAATCTAGGAGAAAAATGAAAAACAAGCCAAAACCTTAAAAAGTACACTTTTTGATCTAAACCAAGCAAGAAAATGCACATACACACGATCTAATCATCCCATGAGCTTTGATACCAATTGTAAGATATTGGATGTCATAACACAATGGAAGATTATGAGGTTAGCCGAATCTTAGTGAGAGAAAGAAAGGATAGAAAACTTTCTAGAGAGAGAAAATGTTATATTGAAATGAAATGACCAACCACCTCTTCCATGGAGTGGAAGAGGCTTATATAGTACTTCCAAAACTGGCCCTTAGGCCATGGTATAGGCTTACACATGTGGGTTTATTACCCGGTCCAATATCGTATGTCATACGATTAACATTAAACTACGAGCTACGATAAACTGTAAAATACATGGGGTGACCGAGTCTTTTTCTTATATCTAACAACTTCCCCTAATTCATGCAACATGTCTTGAAAATCTTTCTTCATAGAATCCTTTTTGGCGAAGTTTCTGAATCAGCTTCCCCCCAAACCAACGTCCGTATCTTGAGCAGATTCTGAAACTTTAATGTAGCTCAGACGATCTTCTAACATTGACATTTAAAGTGCACATTAGAATTTTGTAGAAGAATCAGCCAACCATACCAACTAATACTGCTTCTATACTATATCATGACATTTGGTCTTGGTGAATATCCGTTCGGAGAAACATGCAAGAGACCAGCAACACATCTTCTTACTTTTGCATAATACTTCACACAAACCATACTAAGTAAAGTAGTATAAACTACTTCCCCCTGGAAGTTGACCTGATTACATCAAAGTACATGTTTCCCTCATGATGGTTTCGAACTCTCGGAAGCATCATTGACGTGTACGACCATATACTTGAGAAGTTCTTGTCATAAGCAACAATCTTGAAAAGTTATGAAAGACATTGAAAAACTTTGAAAGATTTTACTTAGAATGTGAAGTACCATTGAGGTTCTGTAGCTTCAAATATCCCATGAGAATTGCTGATCACATCTCATCCTTTAAACTCTCTGACTAACTTACCAACCTCGTATTCTGTCGGCTATTGCTGTGACCACTTGGTGAAGTAAACCCGATATACCAAACTTGAAACTGAAGTAAAATCCTCCAAATTTGTTACTTAATCTTGCACTGTTGTTGATTTAAGAATGGTGTAAAGAAATATGCAGCTTCAGAATCCCTTTCTACATTATGCCTTGTATGAGAAGGTATAAGTAACTTACCTCTTGAAACTATCCACATCTTTGTATGGCATTGAGCACTATAATGTAACTCCTTAAAGTGATAGCTATAACCCGTGAGTACTACAATGTAACTCCTTACATCAGGTATAATGTTGGGAATTATGCTTTCCTGACTTAGTACCGCTAGTTGTAATAGAAAGTACCGACATTTATAGTTTGTACTATTAGTATTAGTTTGTACCATCAGTACAAAATAGTTAGTACCGTTTAAGAGATATGCATGAGATATTATAGGAAAAGATATGCATTATCTTTTACGCATTTTGTAAGTCTGTTAGGGTTTATCCTTGGTGTATAAAAGGAACCCTACGACATTAGAAAATACACATCTCTCACCAAAAAGCAATCTCATAGTTAGTAATCTGTAATTGTTTTGGCAAATCAATACAAAAGTTTAGTTATTAATATTCATTGTTCTTCTTAGCATTATAAGTTAGTTTTCGCATAACTTATAGTGTTCATAGTCATTGTTTCTCCTATAGTTAGTGTGGAACTATCCATATTATCTACAACCCTTAACAGGCTAGAAAGATCTATATTGAATTAGGATCTACAAGTGGTATCAGAGCTTGTAGAGAAACTCTGAGTAAGAAGAACTAAAACCCACCAGTTATAAACCTTTAACTTACAAATCTAATCTATGGCTGGATCAAATGATGATATTCCACCACCACCACCACCACCACAAACACAAACACCAACACAACAAGCCCCTCACACTGTCTCAACCATCAAACTCCCTATTCTTAAGAAGGGAGAGTATGACATATGGGCCATGAAAATGGAACATTATTTGGCCCATACAGACTATCCTATCTAGGAAGTCATTCAAAGAGGCAATGGTCCTGTGAGTGTCTCAACAGAAGAAATTTTAGCCAGAGAAAGAGAAAGAAAAGCAAGGACCACCTTGCTTATGGCTTTACCAGAAGATCATCTTGCTTATACACTAGAATTAATGTACATCTTGATCTATTCTGGGTATTTTGACTGGAATTAATTCCAGTCTTGACTAGAATTAATGTGTGCTTTGATAGAATTTAATTAAGCATTAATGCGGGTCTTGACTGGAATGATGCGCAATTATATCTCTTTAATGAATGGATCAAGGATGTTACATGCCTTTGTAAGTTGCTACGTGCATTGGAAGTTCTATGACGGATTCATCGCTGTGTGGTGGAGTTTATCATTCTGATATCCGTATAGATTATTGTTAGGAAGTATTTGTTTTACTTTCTTTAGTTGTCATAAGAATGGTTTGTCATTCTTATGTTGTGGTTAGGTTAGTAGCTTTTTGAAGCTTGTATGCGTCCAGATGGACTGAGATAAGGGACTTCACCCTCATCCTTTGTACTTAAATGTTTTTTGGTGTAATATATTTACCGAGGAAACCCTTTACCCAAAAAAAACATGGCCCCCAAAGGGAAGGCTCTTCTTCATACACTGACAAACTCATGTACTCCTTCTTTGCTAATCAATCAGTGGTCCACAATGATCATAAGTATTTGGAACAACTTTATCGAGTTATGATTTAGAGAAAAGGGATTTAAAATGCAAGTGGCCATGATTTCCAGGGAGAACTGAAGAAGTTCGTACAAAAAGATAGAAGAAAGCTACAGTTAGATCTAAGGAAAAAAAAAAAAAAAAAAAATAAACCCAAAAAAGTTTTTAAAAAGGCCTTTTGATAAGGCCAAAGTCGAATGCTACAATTGTCACAAGACAAGGCATTTTGCTAAAGAATGCAGATCTAAGAGGAATCAAGATAGTAGGAGGAGAGATGCTGGATACACTAGGTACAAAGCTAAACACAGTGAAAGGAGACCTGGAAAACAGGAGGAATGATCCGCTCCGAATCAACACATATAAATATATATATAATATATAGATACGTAATAATAAGGATAAGATAGCAATTATAGTATAGATAAGTATTTTTCGTCGGGTTAAGAAATTCACTTTTAGCCAAAGCGATATCTCAAAAACCTCCCGGGTCGTTTTTCCCCAACGAAGCGTGAATTGAAAATCAGCTAAGTTCGTGATCGCGCGTTTTGAATGGGTAAAAAGATTTTGATTTGGTTTTCTAAAATCTACTTGACGAAAAGATAAAATAAATAAAAGCATATAAATGAACAAAGCAAGTAAGACAATTAAACAAGTAGAGCATTAAACGATTACTAGAAACTAAAATTTATAAAATGGGAAAATGCTTGCTAAGTGACGTGAAATGTTCATTAAGTGCGGCTTTAGGTTTAACAAATTAAAATCCTTTAAAAATAAACAAGTTTCAAAAATTAAATGACAAGGAAAGTAAAATGCATTTTAAAATAAATGACAAGTATTTAAATTGCAATAAAAGTAAATGACGGAATGTAAATTAAAATGACTAATAATTTCTTAAAACCGCACTTAAATTCCAATTCACTAATCACTTAGCAAACACTAATAAACTACTCACTAATCATGGTAAAAATCAACATAGCTTTTAACGATAAAAATAAATCTACACTAAGCATGGCAAAAATCAAATATGCAAATATATTAATAGAGCATTAAAAGAAGAACGTATATTATAAAAGATATGCTTGCTAAGTGTATTGTTTGGATCCTTAGGTGTGAATTAAACATACATTTAAGTCTGTATTGATGAACCAATATCTTTGTAACAAATTATCTTCTCACAACGTTAGTTTATATTGAAAACAATTTTTATTAAGATATCAATTACTAAATTAATGCCTAATTATTGTTACGGATTTTGCCCGCTCGAATAACCAAAACAATAATCTAAGTAATATAAAAATCACTAATCAATATTTTCTCTCATTTATTAATCACACTTAATTCACTAAACAATTTAACACTTAACAAGCATATATAAAAATCTACTCACTACACATATTAATAAAACTACCACTAATCAATAAAGCAAACATTTTTTTAACTAAATTTTAAGCTACAACTATTAATAAGAGAAAAGGAAAAGAAAGAATAACCCGATTGACGAAAATGGAGACGAATTTAAACCACCCGATCTTATAAACTTAATTAAACACTAAAGATGAAACTTATTATTATACAACATTTAGTGTTAATAAAGCTACAAACTTTATATACTAAATAGCCTTAAAAACTAAAAAGCTTTAAACTTTAATAGTTAAACAAGCTTAAAAGACCCATAAGCTCCTCGCCTAAGTGTTGGAAGGATGAAATTAGAGATAAGACAATAAAACAAGAGATTAGGATGATTAAGCTATAAGCTAAAAGCTTAAATTCCAAAATATTAAGTATTTTGAAATAGAAAAGCTAAAAGCTAGTAGATCTAGACTAATAAGCTATTTTAAAACTTTTATAAAAACTAGATCTAAAAAAATAAAACTAGATTTAATCTAATAAACTACTTTTAAAACTATTTATTAAACTAGATCTAAAAGTAAATAAGCCATTGAAAACTTTAACTACTAAAAAGCTTTTAGATCTATTAAACTAAAATAAGAAAAGAAGATGAAATAAGCAAAAGCTTATTTAGATCTATAAGCTTAGATTCAATCAAATAAGCTAAAGGATAGCTAATTTGATGTAGAAAATAAGCTATGATAACAATAAGCCCAAGTGAGCTTATTGAAATAAGCCAAAGAAAAGAAAAGGTAAAAATAAGCAAGTGAAAATAAGCTCTCAAACAAACCTCCAACTTGTATTAATAAGCTAAAAAAATCTTTTTTACAATAAACCAAATAAGCTTAAAAAGCTTTTACAAAAACTAAATAAGCAAAACTAAATTAACTACCTAAAAAAATACAAGTGAAAAATGAAATCTAATCTAATAATTTCGTGTGCTGCTGCTGCGTGTTGATTAAATAGCCCCAAGTAGGTGGGGGTATATTCGTCATTTCAGGTCTTCATCCAATGATATTGCTGGATCTAGGGGTATATTAGTCATTTTGACGCCCACCAACCTCCACATTATTGCCAATGATTGGCACACACAATTATACGACAGGAATCACGCCTACCTAGGACTGACTGCTACAGCAAACCTCGAATTACACAAACGCCAGTGCCACGTGTCATGCTCTGATTGGTCCAGCCGCCACCTGAACAGTACCTCGTACTGACGTGTCTGCCACCTCGGACTGCTACAGTACATCGTACCTGCACATCTAACACCAATCATTAGAAGCGCCACGTGTCACCACCTGAGTGGTGCCACGTGGCATTTTTACTGTTCCACACCGTCGCCGGTCAACCGCCGCCGGACCACCGGTCAACGGTAGTCAACGGTGGTCAACGACGGTCAACGCCGCCGGACCACCGGTCAACGGCGGCGGTCAACGACGGTCAACGGTGGCGGACCACCGGTCAACCACCGCTGGACCACCGCCGGACCACCGGTCAACGGTGGTTGACCGCCAGTCAAGGCGGGTCAACAGTTGGGCCGGGTCAGGTCGGGTATTGGGCCGGGTCGAGTATTGGGCTGGATCGGGCCAAGTATTGGGCCGGGTCAAGTTCGGGTCATGGGCCGGGTCCGCCACGTGGCATGCCACGTGGATAATGGGGCCTTAACACAGATTCGAACTCAAGACCTCTCGAGTGGGAACTCAAGAGAGGCCTCAAGACCAACTGAGCTAGAGGGCACCATCATAATATTAATGCATACATAATGTACTTAAGCACATTTTGACAGGTTCAGGTTTTTACATTAACTAAAAGGTTCAAATTGGCGAAAAAGGTTCAAATACAAAAGGTTCACATATGAAAGGCCGGTACCGTTAGACTTGTAATTTCGTGCTCTTTTCAATGGTTTGATCGAGGAATATTCACGACTTCGTTTGGACCTTGATAAATGTGAAAACGTCGTCGAAAGTCACCCGAAAATTACCGTTTTTGCTTCGTTTTCAATCCTTTTTACCTGTAAGACATAAAAACACAATACAAACATATTTGCAACATAATTATCTATATTTTAGTGTTTTTAGTCCTTTTATAGTGTTTTACGGGGTACAAAATATGTATATTTTAGCCAATATCAAACGAAACACGATAATCGTACACACTTCCCCGACAGCGGCGCCAAAAATTGATCCGCTCCGAATCAACACATATAAATATATATATAATATATAGATACGTAATAATAAGGATAAGATAGCAATTATAGTATAGATAAGTATTTTCCGTCGGGTTAAGAAATTCACTTTTAGCCAAAGCGATATCTCAAAAACCTCCCGGGTCGTTTATTCCCCAACGAAGCGTGAATTGAAAATCGGCTAAGTTCGTGATCGCGCGTTTTGAATGGGTAAAAAGATTTTGATTTGGTTTTCTAAAATCTACTTGACGAAAAGATAAAACAAATAAAAGCATATAAATGAACAAAGCAATTAAGACAATTAAACAAGTAGAGCATTAAACGATTACTAGAAACTAAAATTTATAAAATGGGAAAATGCTTGCTAAGTGACGTGAAATTTTCATTAAGTGCGGCTTTAGGTTTAACAAATTAAAATCCTTTAAAAATAAACAAGTTTCAAAAATTAAATGACAAGGAAAGTAAAATGCTTTTTAAAATAAATGACAAGTATTTAAATTGCAATAAAAGTAAATGACGGAATGTAAATTAAAATGACTAATAATTTCTTAAAACCGCACTTAAATTCCAATTCACTAATCACTTAGCAAACACTAATAAACTACTCACTAATCATGGTAAAAATCAACATAGCATTTAACGATAAAAATAAATCTACACTAAGCATGGCAAAAATCAAATACGCAAATATATTATAGGAGCAATTAAACGAAGAACGATATATTATAAAAGATATGCTTGCTAAGTGTATTGTTTAGATCCTTAAGTGTGAATTAAACATACATTTAAGTCCGTATTGATGAACCAATATCTTTGTAACAAATTATCTTCTCACAACGTTAGTTTATATTGAAAACAATTTTTATTAAGATATCAATTACTAAATTAATGCCTAATTATTGTTACGGATTTTGCCCGCTCGAATAACCAAAACAATAATCTAAGTAATATAAAAATCACTAATCAATATTTTCTCTCATTTATTAATCCCCAAGACTTAATTCACTAAACAATTTAACACTTAACAAGCATATATAAAAATCTACTCACTACACATATTAATAAAACTACCACTAATCAATAAAGCAAACATTTTTTTTACTAAATATTAAGCTACAACTATTAATAAGAGAAAAGGAAAAGAAAGAATAACCCGATTGACGAAAATGGAGACGAATTTAAACCACCCGATCTTATAAACTTAATTAAACACTAAAGATGAAAACTTTATTAGTTTATATAACTAATTAGTTAATAAAGCTACAAACTTTATATACTAAATAGCCTTAAAAACTAAAAAGCTTTAAACTTTAATAGTTAAACAAGCTTAAAAGACCCATAAGCTCCTCGCCTAAGTGTTGGAAGGATGAAATTAGAGATAAGACAATAAAACAAGAGATTAGGATGATTAAACTATAAGCTAAAAGCTTAAATTCCAAAATATTAAGTATTTTGAAATAGAAAAGCTAAAACTAGTAGATCTAGACTAACTAACGTATTTTTAAAAAACTTTTATTAAAAAACTAGTCGTAAAAAAAATAAAACTAATTTAATATAATAAACTACTATTTAAAACTATTTATTAAACTAGATCAAAAATAAATAAGGCCATAGAAAACTTTAACTACAAAAAGCATTTAGATCTATTAAAACTAAGAATAAAGAAAAGAAGCATGAGAATAAGCAAAAAGCTTATTTTAGATCTAATAAGCTAAGGATTCAATCAAAAAAGCTTAAAGGCGATAGCTAATTTGATGTAGAAAAATAAGCTATGATAACAATAAGCCCAAGTGAGCTTATTGAACTAAGCCAAAGAAAAGAAAAGGTAAAAATAAGCAAGTGAAAATAAGCTCTCAAACAAACCTCCAACTTGTATTAATAAGCTAAAAATATCTTTTTTACAATAAACCAAATAAGCTTAAAAAGCTCGTACAAAAACTAAATAAGCAAAACTAAATTAACTACCTAAAAAAATACAAGTGAAAAATGAAATCTAATCTAAATATATATCGTGGTGCAGCTGCTAACGCGTTTGATTTAAATAGCCCCGAGAATTTGGGTATATTCTCTTTCAGTCTCATCCAATGAATTGCTGGATCTGAAGGGGTATATTATCATGTTGACGCCCACCAACCTCACACATTATTTGCCAATTGATTGGCACACAGCCTGACCTGACGATTGCTAACAGTACCTGGGAATGACCACGCCAGTTGCCACGTGTCAGCTCTGATTGGTCCAGCAGCCACCTGAAAGTACCTCGTACTGACGAGTCCTGCCCCAATTCAGGACTGCTACATACATCGAACCTGCACCCAAATTCTTTTAAACCCCCCACCAATCAATAGAAGCGCCATCTTGTCACCACCTTATGTGCCACGTGGCATTTTTACTATTCACACCGTCGCCGGTCAACCGCCACCGAGCCCCGATCAACGGTATTCAACTTTGGTCAAAAACGGCCGCCGTCACCAATTCAACGTCTGGCGGCCAACGATGGTACAACAGGTGGGCAGACCATATCCGGTCAAGCACCCCCGCGGACCAAACCGGTCAACGATGGTTGACCGCCAGTCAAGGCGGGTCAACAGTTGGGCCGGGTCAGGTTGGGTATTGGGCCGGGTCGAGTATTGGGCTGGATCGGGCCAAGTATTGGGCCGAGTCAAGTTCAGGTCATGGGCCGGGTCGCTCTACTGCATCATCCTCTAGCACGCAGAATGTGGCATTTGTTTCTGAGAACACTAGCAGTACTAATGAAGTTAGTACTGCTTATGGTATTTCTAGCTCTTCTGGCCATAACCCCTAAAAGGAAGGATCTTCCCATAATAGTACTATTTTGTACTCCTTTTTCGCTAATCAATCCAGTGGTCCATAATTGGATCATGAGGATTTGGAACAGCTTGATGAGTTCGATTTTGAAGAAATGGATTTGAAATGGCAAGTTGCCATGATTTCTATGAGACTAAAGAAGTTCTACAAAAAGACAGGTAGAAAGCTGCAAATTGATGCCAAGGAACCAGTTGGTTTTGACAAAACCAAAGTCGAGTGCTACAATTGTCACAAGACAGGGCATTTTGCTAAAGAGTGCAGATCCAAGGGGAATCAAGATAGTAGGAGGAGAGATGCTTGGAACACTGGGAATAAAGCTAAAGACAATGAGAGGAGATCTGGTAAATAGGATGAACCTAAAGCTTTGGTAACTCTTGATGGAGATGGTGTTGATTGGAACAGTCACTTAGAAGACGAGCAAGAGAACTATGCTTTGATGGCTTACAGCAATTCAGGCTCAGAAACTAAGGTAACTTCTTGTTCAAAAGAGTGTAAAGAATCTTATGCTAAACTTAAAAAATTATATGATAAACAGAGGGAACAACTTGGTGATGCCAGTATAGAAATTCATGCATATACTCAAGCTTTAAAGAAAGTAGAAGCATAATTAGTTGCTCATCAACAAAATCAACTTTGGTATAAGGAAAAGATTAGGTTTATGAAAATTGATTTAGATGATAAAACTGATGTGCTCACATATCATAAGAAACTATTGGCAGAAGCAGAAAAAGAAAAAGAAGAATTGAAAGCTAAAGTAGAAAAATGGCACAACTTTTCTAAAAATCTTAATATTCTGCTAAATAGCCAGATGAGTGCTAGGGACAAAGCTGTGCTTGGGTATGGAAATCAAATGAATAAAGGTGTCTTAAGTTATGAAAATAAAGTTTTTGGAAGTTTATTTTACAGTAGGTCTAGTGATATAGAAAATAGTCCTGTGAATGATAGATATGCAGAGGGGATGCATGCAGTTCCCCCTTCAATGACAGGGATCTACATCCCTTCTGGACCTGATAAAGAAATAGATAACTCACAATTTACATACGGTCCAAAGCAATCTAAACCTAGTGAATCTGATGCTAGAAGCAGTAACTTTAATTCTTGTGAATCCAATTGTAGTGAAGAAACATATAAATCTATGCATGTACCAATTATTAATGAACCCAAAGTAGTAAGTGAACCTAAAGTTTGGTCTGATGCTCCTATCATTGAATGAAGTATAGAATCAATAGTGAGATGAACAATCTCTACCCACAAAAGAACAAGAAATACCTAGTTTTGCTTTTATTAATACTGATAAGCATGTAAAAACTCCTAGGCAAACTGTTATAGAACAAAACACATGTAGTCAGAGTCCTAAACCTGATAAAAAGGATTGTAGTGGTTTAATGTCTAAAAAACTGGGTTTGGGATTTGAGTATACCAAAAAGGCATGTTTTGTATGTGGAAGTTTTAGCCATCTTATTAGAGATTGTGATTTCCATGAGAAAAGAATGGCTAAACAAGCTGAATTGAACAATAGGATGTGTAAGGGTACTGGTCAAAGGGAAAATAGGCCAGTGTGGAACAATGTGTAAAGAGTGAATCACCAAAACCAATTTGTTCCAACAGCAGTACTAACAAGAACTGGCAGAATTCAAGTTAATACTGCTAGAACTAGCGGTACTAACACAGTTAATACTGCTAGGCATAATTTTAACAGTCAGGCAGTACCAACTAATGCTGCTAGGAAAGTTAATACTGTTAAACCTATTATGAATAATGCTAGACCAAAAACTGGTTTTCATAAAACTCTTTCATCTTTTAGAAGGCCATTTAATAGAACAACAACACTAAGAACAATTTTTTCAAATCCAAAAGTTAATACTGCTGATGTAAAAGCAGTTAGTGCTGTTTGGGGAAAAAGGGAAACTGTTGTTAAGCCCTCAGTAGGTTGTAATTGGAGATCCAAATGACATTACTGGAACAAAGTCTCCAAATACAATAGTGGATCAAATTCTAGAAAATTTATTACTTCTAAAGATCCACTAGGCAGACCCAAGTCCAAAATGGCTTGGGTTACCTAGAGCATCTAGTTCTCTTATTTAATAGTGCAGGATTATCCACAAAGAGCTTTAAAAGACAAAGCGATTGTTGATTGTGGATGTTCCAGGCACATGACTGGAAACAAGGCCTACCTTACTGAATATCAAGAATTTAATGGTGGCCTTATTGCTTTTGGAGGTAGTAAAGGTTACATAACTGGTAAAGGTAAAATAAAAACAAGAAAGTTAAATTTTAAGGATGTGTGCTTTGTGAAAGAACTACAGCATTTCAATCTCTTTTCTGTCTCACAGATGTGTGACAAGAAGAACAGGTTCTTTCAACAGAACAACTGAATATCTTGTGTTGTCTCATGAGTTTAGTTTCTGATGAAAAATCAAGTATTATTAGAGTCCCTAGACAAAAAACAACATGTAAAGTTTCAATCCTAGAGAACCATTGTTCCATTTGGAGGTTTAGTGTTTTGATTGCAAAGGCCACAGTTGATGATCTAACAAATAGCATAGAGGTTGGGTATGGTTAACTTTAAAAACTTAAACAAACTTTGAATGGGAAACCTTGTAAGAGGTTTTTAACCTTCTAAGATTTTTCAAAATAACCAACCCCCCCCCCCACCTGTGTTGCTTGTCAAAAAAGGAAAGCAACACATGGCTCCTGTAAGGACAAATCAATGAAGCTTTATTAGTCAGGCCCGTTGCAGCTTTTACATAATGGATTATTTGGGACTACATATGTAAGGAGCTTAAACCTAAGACTTATTGCATTGTTATCATTGATGTTTTATGCAGGTTTAGTTGGGTGTTCTTCTTAAGAACTAAGGTGAAACTAGTGAAACCTTAAGGACTTTATAGAGACAAGATGAGAACCAATTAATATCAAAAAGTTAAAATATAGATGTGATAATGGAAACAAAATTTAAGAACATGGATTTCATTTGAAATTCTTGTGGGTCAAGAAGGGAATTTCAATGAAGGAATACAGTTAATGCAGAACCTCCACAACAAATGGAGTTGTGATAAGAAAGAACAAGACCCTTATTGAGGCTGACTAGATCTATGCTAGCAGATTCTTTTTTACCTAATCACTATGGGCTGAAAGCAGTTAGTATGCTTGTTATGTCCTTAAAGGGTATAGTGACCAAGCCTTCATAATAAGACACTCTCATGAATTTTTACTGGTTAAATTCCAATCATAAGCTATATAAGACTTTTGCGGTGCCATGTGACCATCTTGAATACCATTGACCACTGGGCAGTTTGAAGGGAAATATCTGGTATGAAGGCGTTTTTTAGTAGTGTATTCTTTAATTTCCAGCAAGGATTTTAGGGTATACAATTTAGAAACCAAGAGAGTTGAAGAAAACTTGCATATAACCTTTTTAGAGACTAAACCAAATGTTGCAAGGAAAGGACCAAATTGGTTGTTTGATCTCTTGATTATTTAAATGATTAAATGTTATGATAAAAACCTTGTGAGTAATCAGTGAATCAAGCTACAAACATGCACTGGGTCCAAAAGAAGCTAATCATAGTGTAGGTACAGAAAGATAATATTGATGCAGGAAAAAAATCACAAAAAAAACCTAACATAAAACAAAAAATTTTTTGAAAAATGGAAGCTGAATCTGCTCAAGACTACTTTGTACTGCCAATATGGTCTTCTTATACTTCAACAGTCAAGAGCTCAAAAGCAAAGAATGAAGGTAAAAAGTCTACTAAGGACACTGATTTAAAGAAAAATGAGAAGCCAGCAGATCAGGAGGATCAAGCCTTTTTGGATGAGCTTTGTAAAAGGCTTAAAAGATAAGAAAAGGAGGCTAATGATGCAGGTGAAGCTCTTAGAAAGGAGTTTGCCCAAAATACTGAGGATTTGCTTCTTCAAGCAGGAGCTGCTAGAGCTAGCAGTACTAACACAGTTAATACTGCTAGCACACCAGTTAGTACTGTCAGTCCTTCTGGTGGACTATCCTTCACTGATCTAACCAATACTGACCAAGATGATTCTGAAATACCTAATCTTGAGGATAGTTATGACAATCCTAATGATGGTATTTTTACCAATGCGTCTTATGATGATGAGGGTACAGTGGCTGACTTTACAAATTTAGAACCTATTGTGAATATTAGTCCTATTCCCACATCAAGAATTCACTCTATTCATCCTTCAAATCAAATTCTTAGAGATCAAAATCAGCAGTTCAAACAAGGAGCAAAGTGAACAAAAGTTCTGGAGCCATTTGCGTTTGTAAGTTATATTCAAAAGCGGAGAAGAAATAATCATAAGGACTTCCAGCATTGTTTATTTGCTTGTTTCTTGTCTCAAATTGAACCCAAGAAGATATCTGAAGCACTTGAAGATGAAAGTTGGGTTGATGCTATGCAGGAAGAACTGCTGCAATTCAAGATACAAAAAGTTTGGATTCTTGTAGATTTGCCTTATGGGAAGAAGGCAATTGGAACAAAATAGGTTTACAGAAATAAGAAGGATGAAAGAGGTGTTGTGGTTAGAAATAAGGCAAGGTTGGTTGCTCAGGGACATAGGCAAGAGGAAGGATAAGGTCTTGATTTGGTTTTTGCTCCTGTGGCTAGGATTGAAGCCATTAGGATCTTTTTAGCCTTTGCTTCTTATATGGGATTCATAGTCTATCAGATGGATGTGAAGAGTGCCTTCCTTTATGGCACAATTGATGAGGAGGTATATGTGTCTCAACCTCTAGGTTTTGTAGATCCTAAGTATCCTAAGAAGGTCTACAAAGTTGTTGAAGGATCGATATACCTTAGTATAATAAGCCTTTAGCATGATAATGATGTTACTTCCTTGAATAAATCCAAGTCGATAACAATGAAACACTGATGTAATACAATTAACTATGCGGAAACTAGTTAACAGTATCAAGAAGAACACACATGATTTAACAAACGATTTGTATTATCACACGTTGATCTGCCTAAGTTTGCAAGATCACTATACATTACTTATCTCTAATATTCTGAACTAATGCCTTTTGTTGTGTATTTCAGTTGTGTCCCTTAATGCCTTCCTAGAGGATAATTTTATAAACATAAGGTAACTCTAGTTGGTGTACAGTACCTTGGTATGACACAAAATACTAATTAATACTAATCACTAATGTAACTTGTTACATGATAACTACTAATGTAACCGTTTAATCCTTTAAAGTTCCTATTTTAAAGACAGTACTTTGACCTTCTGACTTGTATTTTCCAACAATCCTCCCCTAACTTGAATTCTAATTACTTGACTTCAAGTTTCTTGATGGTTGGAAATCTTTGTTCAGCATCAATACAGGTCTTCAATCTTCTAGATTTAATCCTCTAAGCAGTATCTTGTATACAATCTGTTTGAGTATCTTGAAATAAAATCTCTTGTCTTGAACATAAACACTCCTTCAAAAATTCTTTGTCTTTGCATCAAACAGATTGTTCTTTAATCAGCTGCAGGTCTTCTCAGCAACATAAATGGTTTTTATGAGCCTTTACCAAGTAGCCATTCACTCTTGGGCTAGTCAGTTCTTTGGTACCTAGAAAAGGTAATAATCCATGGTGAACTGAAAACCACTTCAACACTCAGAACATGAATCATAGTGTGTTGAATACTATATGACTTTTGGTAAGTCATTACAACCATGAACGGATTTGATAAGTCTTTACCTGTAGCCGTTTGCTCAGGGCTAGTCAACTCTCGTATTTAAACATTGTAGTGGTGAGTTGAGAACCATATAGTTTTGAGCAAACTATTAAAGCTATCAACGGATTTGAGTTCTCTTTACCAAAAGCCGTTTGCTCTGGAGTAGCCAATACTTCAGTGCAATACCATGGTGTATTGAGCACCATACAATTTTTGGTAAATTGTCAACCATCAACAGATTTGAGATGTCTTTACCAAAACTGTTTGATTTGGACTAGTCAATTCTTATATCTGTTAGATATGGTGAATTGATTACCATTTGCTGTGTGGTGGTTAACCAACACTCAATCCCTTAAAACAGTTTTATCTTCAAACATTTTTGCCTTAAACCTTGTTGCACACTCAAAACTTCAAATTATTTCAAAAACAACTTTTTAACTAGCAGTACTTTCAACAACAGTAAAAAATGGTTGTTTTTAAATAGCAGTATTTTGAATAAGGTACTGCTTGTTCACAGTTAAATCTTTTTATCAAAACAAGATATGTTACTTTCAAAGAAAAATTTTGATAAATCATACCAGTTGTTTAAGAATCATCACCATCTTCAGTTGTCCATAAAATAAACAAATGTATCAATGTGATAGCTATTTCACTCTCATCTTCAACTTCCATACCATGATCTAGCATCCTGATCATCAGCTCTCTTGATAGAGGATATCTTCTTTCTGTCAGCATATGAATCATTGTTCCATCCTCTAACTCTAATGTATGCACTCCCCGTGATTCATTAAGGTCTCATACTTTACATTTCCCAATCTTATTTGATTCTTCCAGAAATCATCATCACTTGTTGCAGACGTCTCCCAAATGGTTGTAAGATCACCCAGAAGTATCAATCCTAACCCACCCCGTGGCGAATGATACCAAATGAATAGAAAGAAAATAAGCCGAACATGAATAAGCTCAAAAATAAGCCACCACAACAAAACACTAAAGATCCCAAGGTGAAACCATGGCTCTTGATACCAATTGTAGGTCTACGAAAACTAAGATCCGGTGGTCTTGGTGAGTCAAACCACATGATAGCCATTTTAGTGAGAGAGAGTAGTGAGATGGAAGATGGACTTGTGTTATTAGGTGGAAAATAGATGAATGATACAAAATGACTTGACAAATGCCAAATGACTCAACCCCTCTATGGAAGCCATAGAGGGGTATTTATAGCCCATACGCCTCTAAACTATACATAGTTGCCTATTCTAGTCCTCGCGTATGTGACTATGATAAACTATGGTAATTCTGTAATGTCGTCACGTAAAAGTGAATTCCCAACATTGAGATTGCATAGGACCAGGAATGCTTAAGCCTCTTGATCTATTGATATCAGCAAGAAATTCATCATCTTTGAACTGTTCTTCATGACATTTGCTTGAGTTTAAACGAAATTGGACTTGAAGGGACCTGTTTCATCATCAAAATTTAAAGTCCTTGGAGTAACAGTACTTTGTCTAGCAGTACTTTGAATTTTCTCCAAATCCAATTCTTCAGTATCCCCACTTTTTACATCAGAGGTATCCTTTTCTTCAATTATCACCTCTTCTGTTTCATCACTCTTTCTTTCTTCTGTTTCATCACTCTTTCTTTCTTCTGTTTTACCACTCTTTCTTTCTAAGTCAGGAGTAACAGCATCTGTAGCATCAAAATCTCTAAACGAAGGCTGTACTGTATGGTATCGCTGATCATATTCTCCTTCACCAAATTACTTTCATCTTTATTCCTCCCCAGTTTGACTGAAGACACCTTCTTCTTTTGCTTCTTTCCACGTTTCTTAAGCTGCTGACTTTTTACCCAAAGAGTGTGATGTTTGACCAATGGCTTGACCCCTTTTGACAGTTTCTTGAGTTTGACCTTTAGCTTGTGAATCTATTTAGCTTGAGAAATGGTTTGCTTCTTGAGCCTCCTAACCTCCCTGTTTAAAGCATAGAGATCCAACACAAAGTCCCTCATACTCCTCCAGAGATGGTTTGAGAACGCATCTGTGGGAGTATAATCATTAGGAGATTGTGGAATATCAGCAGCACCTTCTTGGAGTTTTCAGCAGTACCCTTGAATGTCGTGTAGTACCTTGAATTTCAGCAGTACCTTGGAAGTCAGCAGTACCTTGAAGACTACTATCTTGAGCAGCACTTTGTGTAGGGGTTACCTTTGAGCATCCCTTAGTGAAATTGCAGTCTAGTATGAGGACTAGTTCTATGGTGCTTTCCTTGCTGCTAATGATGTTATTGACCTCTAACATTGGTGGAGTCAAAGGTGCTAATCCTACCTGAGAACTTAGGAACTTTCTTTCTCATAAAAGTAAAAGACCCTTAGAGGAAAGAGTAACTGATGGTTAGAAAATTCTGAGATTGCGTTACTCCCTATAATTGCTGTTCAAAAACAGCTTGAATGAATCTGGATACATTAAGAAAAGGGTTGTACCATTGGAAAATATGGCCTAGATTCATTCATAATCATCAAGATAAAGTTGAACTTTTGGTTGGTTGCTAATACCCCGAGTGTTGCTATGTTAGTCCCAAATTGTCCCCATTGATGCTACTCTTAGGACTAAGATCAAGTGAAGTAAGGCATGAACTAATTACTTCACTAAGGGCTAAATAGGGTTTTAGAAAAAAAGTAAGTTGTGCCATATTTCCCTCATAGCCTATGTCTCTGAGCGAGTTCCCAAATAACTTGCTTTGAAAGCATCATACCTATCAGCATCATCGAAGAGTAGATCAGCCCGAATGGTTTTCTCTGAAATCAAAAACCTTTTTCCAAGCTTCCATTGCTCGAAATTGAGGCACTCAATGATTATCTTAGTGAAGCTGTAGCCACAAATTGTGAAGCCACGGACAATTAGATCAGGATCAACTAACAAAAGAATAGTAATTGAGCATCAGAGAGATAATCAACGATTTGATTAAAAATCAAAGCATTAGCTCAGTTTCGACACACAAGCAATCATGTTATGTTTGTTGCAGGTGCGAAAATATTGGCCCATTGATATGAATTTTGTTTGCTGTCGGAGGTTTGGATTACAAAATTTGTGAATTTTGAGTGATAAAAAGAAATGAATGAGAAAAAAAAATTGCAATTCGGGTTGAGGCATTTATAGGTTGCGCTGGTAACAATAGAATAGTTTACATTGTAAATTGTTTTTTATCTCAAAAAACGCTGGCGTTTTGGACCGTTGAACTCGAACGTTAGAAAAGTAATTAGTTGTCTAAGCAGTACTTTTATGAGAGCATGTCTTAGTACTTTGAGTTGGCTGAGCAGTACTTTTAACCGAAAAGGCTGTTTAACTCAAATTTGTCAATCACAACCTTGCAATTTTTTCAAAATATCTCTTCAAATCATTAAAACTTTGAACAAGCATTCATATCCTCCTCGTAAGCGTAACAATAGTGCTTCCAAAATTTCTTTCTAACCAGAACAGTACTTCACATGAACACCAGTACTTTACATGTAGTCCTCCCCTCAAATGTAGCTATGGGTTCATCATACCAATGGTTACCACCAAAAAGTTAAATCTTGCCAAGTCAAAACCTTTGGTGAGTAAATCGGCTACATTGTCATCAGTATGTACCTTGACCACATTAATGAGCCTCTGCTCATAACAATCTCGAATAAAGTGATGTCGAATCTGAATATGTTGGTCTATTGATGTGAAGAACAGATTCTTCCACATATGCATATGATTACTCTCGTTGTTCTATATGGATTTCAGTGTTCTTGAAGTTAAATCTAATAATCGAAGCAGTTGATTTTGCATCAAAAAGTACTTGAGCACAACAAATTACAGCTGCTACATAATTGCCTCTGTAGATTGATATAGCCACAATTGTTTGTTTCTTGCATTGCAGAGACAGTTCTGTCTCCCAAGTATTGACATCCTCCTATGTTGATCTGTTCTATTCATGATTGTCCCCAGCATTAGTCACTGTATGAAAAACTTTCAATGAAAAGAGACTCCTTAGGATACCATAAAACCAAATTTAGGTTGATGTTTGAGGTACCTAAATATCCTTTTTACTGCATGCATGTGAGAGACCTTTGGAGTGACTTGAAACCTTGCACACAGACAAACAACAAACATTATGTCTGGTCTTGAAGCAGTTAAATACATGAGACACCCAATCATAGACCTATAAAGATGTACATCAACATCTTCACCCTCTTCATCTTTTCTAAGAGATTTATGAGCTATTCAATTGGGGTAGATGCTGCTCATGGTTCTAAGTCAATTTTGTTGAGAATGTCTTTCACATATTTGTCTTGACTTAGAAAAATACCAGCAGTAGTTTGCTTGACTTGAAGCCCCAAAAAGAAAGTGAGTTCACCCATGGAACTCATCTTGAATTCTTTTTGCATAAGATCTTCAAAATCCTTCACCATAGAAGACTTGGTAGATCCAAAAAATATAATATCAATCTACATAAAACACTGTACCAACATGAATTTCTCTTCTATCCTTCTTATTAAACAGAGTTTTAACAATAGCCCCTCTCCTATATCCATGTTTCAAAAAGGAAGGTGGAAAAGTCTTTCATACCATGCCCTTGGGTTGATGATGCATAAAGTGCCTAGACTTACTCTATAGACCTTGTTTGGATAAGAAGGATCTTCAAAACCTGGAGGCTGTTTGACGTACACCTCTTTTGTGATGTTGCCATATAAAAATGCACTTTTGACATCCATCTGATAGAAGGAAAGCCATGAAAGATGCAAAAATGACAAAAAAGTCTGATTGCTTCAATTCTGGCAACTGGTGCAAAAACTTCATCATAATCCACACCTTCCTCTTGTCTGTACCCTTGTGCAACTAGTCGTGCTTTGTTCTTGATAATAGTACCCCGTTCATCCCTCTTGTTTCTAAAAACCCATTTAGTTCCAATCACTCTCTTGCCATCTGGTAAGTCACATAATACCCATACATCTTGTAGTTTGAATTGAAGTAGTTCTTCTTGCATCGCTTCAACCCAACTTTTCATCTGCGAAAGCTTGTGAGACTTTCTTGGGTTCCTTCTTGAGATAAGCAACCAAGCCAAACAAGCATGTCTGCTGATCTTTGTGGTTAGTTCTGTTTTGCTTGTATATAAAAGACAGCAAGGCTTGATGTTGGTCAGAAGCACTTTCTTTAAGCTTTCTTCTTGTGAGAACCCCAGCAGTACTTTTGCCAATAATCTGACTCTGAGGATGATTCTTATGAATTCTAAGTGTAGGAGTAGAGTTGACATCAATGGTGTGATCCATGTTGTTGTAATCAGATACTCTATCTTCCTCATTGTCTGATTTTCATCATTCAAAGAATTTAGTAGAGGAAATAAACCATCTTTTGGAATATCATATCTGGTATCTCTAGGTGTATTACCAATACTTTGAGGAAGGTGTGTTAGCAGTACTTAGGAGGTTAATGTACTGTTGGCAATTTCATTTCCTTTTGCAAGTGCCTATTCTTCTTTTGCCTCTTCAAAAGTGTTTCACTATTTTGAGCATCAGTGTTATTGAACTTTAGCAATGGATCTTGATTGCTTCAAACTCACAAGCTCATCATGTAGAGCTTGTTCCGAGAGGACAATGGAACTTCTTTGTCAGCAGTACGTTCCTCTGAATGCTTATTCTGAACTGCATTAATGCTTGGACCATGAACAATAAACTGCTGGTCATCTAAATCTTCAACATCATCATAAGTTGATACTGTTCTCTCTGAATCAGCATAGTGCTCTTTCCTTACAGGTTGTAATTCATTGAAGGAGTTAGATGTTTCATGATTCAAACATCCCAATCAGGACTTTTCCTTTTTGAGTTCCTCGTTTCTTAAGAAAGTCTAATGAAGACAGTCTTTGAACCTTCTTGTGACCCTGTTATAGACTCTAAAACCTTTGCTGCTAGTAGAGTATCCCAACAGATAGCCTTCTTCTGACTTGCCATCAAACTTACCCAATTGATCTAGGGTATTAAGTATAGTCAGAGGACATCCAAAAGGTTCATGGAAACTAGGTTAGGTGATATGTCCATCAAAAGTTCATAGGTGTCTTCATTGAGGTTTTAGTCAACAAAACTTCTGTTAAGCACATAACATGCATATTTACTGCTTGCCCAAAATGAATAGTTATAAAAGAGAGTCTGCTAGCATGTTTTAGCCGCTTCAATGAGAGTCTATTTCTTTCTTTCTGCGACTCCATTTGCTGTGGAGTCCTTGCAATACTTACTATTCTCTCTTTGTTCCTTTCTTGGCACAAAACTCATTTCAATTAAATGATTCTTGAACTCTGGTTCCATGATACATCCCTGATTGGTCTTGTCTTTATGTCTTGTTTGTTTGCTTACCCACCAATCAGATACTGGAGCATATCATATGTCTCATCCTTGTAAGCCAAAGAAAAACACCCAACTGAATTTACTACAGTCATCAGTGCAATAACAAGCAGTACTTTTTCCTATTTACACTCTCTATGAATCAGGGTCAAATAAATGCCGCATATGGAGCAATTTCATAAGGGTTCTCTAGAATGTTCTTTCTCAATCTTCTTGCAAGAAGCCCTGTGTGCTGATTTTTTTAACCCTTTCTACATGTCCAGACATGAGATGATCAGCTGAATGCTTGGAAGGTAAACTTCTAACCAGATTGCCTTGAACCATTTGTTAATATTCTTGAGTTTACATGCCTAATCTTCTGTGCCATAAGGACAACTTCATCATTTGTTGCCTTTGCAAACAAACAATCTTACTCCTCCAGAAGGAATGATATTTTTAGTCCAGACTGTTATACATCATTCTTTCTAGGAGCTCTTAGTATCACCAGATCTTCATCAACAAACTTAAACTTTGGAGATAAGATAGACACTCTTATCATGTGAAGAGAACATTATGCGTCTTATCACAGATTTGAGATACATGAAGGAGATTGAACTTAAGCTCCTCCACATAGCTGACTTTCTCAAAGTCTATGCAAGATGTCTTGATGGTTCCTTTTCTGTGATTCTTCCTCCTTTTGGATATTTCCAAAAAGCCACATAACCACTTTGAATTCTTTAACAGTCAGACAACTTGACCATTATGTTCCTGTATACTTCTAGTGTATCACTGTCAATTTATTGCATATCTTTGAGAAGGATCTTCTTTGGCTTGCATTGTACAAACAATTTAAGAATTAGATTCTTTTAGGGACCCAAGTCATAACTGACTTGGATACCCCTAATGGAGTTACATATCAAAATTGCTTTAAGTGTTGTAAGATTATTATCCCTTTCACAGGGAATCTTGATAAGCTCCTTTGGTCTCCATGGTTTTGTGTTGATTTTAACATGGGCACTTCCTTTTTGACACTTACATTTTGTGTAAGTACTGCTTGTGATCCAACAGTACTTGTTTTCTTAACCCAGATAGATTTCATAATTTTCTTGGTTCTTTGTGGTCTGTGAGGAGTCCTTGTGGTAGAAAACCTTTTTGATGGTGAAAAACTTGAGAGTTTTCTAGGTCTTAATATTATCCAACCTGGATAATAGGTTCTACCTTAGTACTGTGAGAAAGTACTGCTTGTGGTACTCTTTGTCTAGCAGTACCTTGATAAAACACATTAGCAGTACTTTTTGAAGGTACTGTTTGTGTCATTTTTGGTCTGGCAGTACTTTTTAACCCTTCCCTTGTAAGTACTGCTGATGGGATAAAAGACCTCTTTTGGTGAGGGTACCTAGAGTTTCCTGAGAAGTTACTATGGTTTACCCTATTGATGTTGTTCCAGACTGGTCTTGTGTCCCTTGAACCCTGCGTTCCCTTAGGTTTATGGGTTTGGGTTTGTTTGAAGGTTCTTTCGTGTAGGTCACAATCTTTGATTAGGTGATCAGGACTGTAACATACAAAACTGTTTACCCCCTTTGTGCCAAGGCACTTTTCCTAGATTCTTGACCAAACACTGGTTATGACTGTAGTGTGACCTGTTTTCAAAAGATGTTTCCTAATTTTTTGAGATTCAACATACAATTTTTCTTTTGAATTCTGGAAAAGTTTAAATCAGTCTCTTCATCATCACTATCAACCAATCTTCAATAATGACTATATTTTCTATCAAATTTCTGGTTTGACTTGACTTTGTTTTCTTCTTGATTTATGTCCTTATTCCTAATAGCTGTTCATATATTATCCTGTAAAAGCGACATTTGCCTAGTGGTTATGACAGTACCTGTAGGTGGAGGGTATGCATTGGCATTCCTTTTGCCTTTTGAATGTTTTGATATAAAATTCAGTCGAATTTGTATTCCCAGATGAATTGTCACTATCCACACTACTACTAGATTCAGTCCCAAATCCTATACATGATTTGTCAGACAAATATCTTTGTTTGTTTAGGACTTCATTTTGAAGTACAGAAGCATTTGTCCATTTTTCAATAGATTTACTTTGAAATCATTCTCTTTCTTTTAAGACTTGATCTAGTTCCTTTTGTTTTTCTAGTTTCAAATCCCTCAACTTTAAGTCATATTCCATCTGTTCATACTTATCACCCCATGCATATTCATTCTTTTCATGTGTTTTAAGTATGACTTCTAATGACTCTAAGCTCATTTGATATCCTAGAATTTCAGACCTAGCCTTTTGAAAATTGTCTCTTTCAGTTTGATAGTTTGCAAGCAACTGTTTATAAGATTTACTACATTTGGAATAGTAAGGTACCTCTGAGTTTGTAGCCATCAAGGCTAGAGACACAGGTGTACCATCAGCTTTGTTGCTCCAGTCAAAATCACCAAGTCCATCTTGTCCAAAGTGTACAGGTTCTGCATCAATCTCCATGCTCCAATCATCTTGATCAAGTTTAGTTAGTGCATCATTGCAAATGTCACTGGTTCAACATCAAATTCCTTAGTCCAGTCAATTTCTTCATTGTTGTTTGTTGCCACCAAGGCTTTTAAGTTTGAATCTTCAATAGCCACAATCTTCTTTTCCATACGACCATTTGCTTTGTTTTCCTGATATTTAGCAAATCTGCACTCCCTAGCAAAATGACCCAACTTTTGACAATTAAAGCATTCAATCTTTGACTTGTCAAAGGTAATCCCATTCTTTGGCTTGAGGTCAATGGGTCTTCCTGTTTTCCTCATAAACTTCCTTATCCTTGCAGTTATCATAGCCACCTGCATCGAAATGTCTATGATTCCTAAGCATCCTCATCAATTTGCAGCAGGTCTTCATCATCATGAGTTGTAGGCATAGATGCTTGTTGAGCAAAGAAAGAACATATGATTTCATCTGAGTGGGAAGCACATTTAGGAGCAGTTTGCACCTTGCTTGAGGCAGCCTGAGTATATCCTTTTAGGATATTTTCTGTGTCAGCAGTACTTTGTTTCAAAGTACTGCCTTTGATTTCAGTGGACAGAAAAGCAATATTTTGTGAGTTTGAATTTGAAACACCCTTCAATTCATGCTCATACACCTTCAAGTTGTTGTAGAGATCATCAAACTAGAATTCATCCATCAGGTTTGTCCCCGAATCATTTGTTGCAACTACATGCCACTCAGATGGTAGGCTCTTAGGAAGAACTTAAAATTTGCATCTTCATGGGACATTTTAGCATCATATAATTCAAGCATACTAAGAATGTTCTGAAACCTTTCGTATGCTGAATCTAGTTCTTCTCTAGATCCGATAGTAAACGTCTCAAATTGTTGTTTCAAAAGATTCTTTTGCATCTTCTTTGATGCTTCATTACCTCCAAATCTTGCTTTTATGGCTGACCATAAAGTTTTTGCATCTTCAGATCCATGAATACTGAGGAAGATGTCTATCAGGTTATTGCAGGAAACAGGTCAATATGTTAAGAGCTTTCTCTTTGTTTCTTCTTGCGTTAGCAGCAAGCGAAGTTTTTGGTGCAGATGAGGATGCGGGATCAATTGTGGCTTGATCTCCATTGGTGATTATATCCCATAGAATATGATCAGTGATGGCAATGTACTGTCGCATCTTCATGGACCATAGGTCATATTCACCCTTCTTGATCATTGGGATTCTTAGTGCAGTGACTGATGAGGTAGGAGGGATAGGATCAGCTTTAGACATCTTTTGGAGTTTGAAAGGTTTCGAATGATTAAAGTTCTTCATAGATCAGAGTTCTACTACACTAGGCTCTGATACCACTTGAAGGATCGATATACCTTAGTAATAAAGCCCTTTAGCCTGTAAGGATGGTAATTCCTTGAATAAATCCAAGTCGATAAACAATGAAACACTGATGTAATACAATTAACAATGCGGAACTAGTTAAACAGTATCAAGAAGATACACAATGTTATGTAACCAATAGATTAGTATTATCTCACGTTGAATCATGCCTAAAGTTTGCAGATCCCTTAATACAATACTTATCTGCTAATACTTTCTAAACTAATGCTTTTTGTTGTTGTTCAGTTGTGTCCCTCTAATGCCTTTCCTAAAGATCCTTTATAAATAAGGATAATCTGCTAGGTGTAAAGTCCTTGTATGACACAAATACTAATTATACTAATCACTAATGTAACTTGTTACATGGATAAACTACTAATGGTAATGTTTTAATCCTTTAAGTTCCTATATTAAGACAGTACTTTGACTTTAGCATAATTGAGTTATGGCAGTACTTTGACCTTCAACTTAGAGTCTTTGACTTCTTTGACTTGTATTTCCTAACAGTTGTGAAAGACCTCTATAAAAAAATCGGTTTACACCAAGTCTCGGAGCTGGTATTGTACGTATCTATTTTTTGTTGAAGATGGATACAGAAAATAACTATTGAAGACTCTTGTATAAGAAGGACAAAAATGATATCATGTTGGTGCAAGTTTATGTGGATGACATTATTTTTGGTTCTACAAAGAGATCTTGGATTACAAGTCAAACAGAAAGAAAATGGTATTTTTATAAGTCAGGATAAGTATGTTGCAGAAATCCTGAAGAAGTTTGATTTTGCTAGTATAAAGATGCTAGTACACCAATTGAGGACTCACGATGCCTGTTGGTCAAGGGATGGGGAAGCTGTGATGTGGATGTACACCTTTAAGATCCATGATAGGCTCTTTAGGTACGTGACTGCTTCTGCGGCCTGATATTATGTTTCAGTCTGTGCTTGTTCTAGGTAACTCCAAAGAATACTCCATCTAAATGTCTGTGAAGAGAATTCTTTGGTACCTCAAGGGCAACCCATATGGGCCTTTGGTATCCTAGAGTGTCATCATTTGACCTAGAAGCCTACTCAGATAGTGACTATGCTAGAGCAAATCTTGACAGGCAATCCACAACAGGAGGTTGTCAATTTCTTGGCAGGAGACTTATTTCATGGGCAAGGCAAGAAGCAGACAATTGTGGCTACTTCTTCTATAGAAGCAGATTAGGTTGCTGCTGCCAACTGCTGTGGGCAAGTTTTGTGGATTCAAAATCAAATGTTAGACTATGGGTTCAAATTTTAGAACACAAGATTATTATTGATAATGAGGAGTACTATATGCATTGTCATGAATCCAGTTATTTCACTCTAAAACAAGCATAATGCAATTGGCACCACTTTATTATGGATGCTTATGAGAAAGAAAACTTATTCAGGTGCTAAGATTCACACTGATGACATGTGCTGATCTTTTAACAAAAAGCTTTTGATGTTAGCGGGTTTAATTTCTTGATTGTTAACATTGGAATGATCAATTAATAGGCTGCATTAGTTAAGGGGAGGCAAGATGATTTGTTGTACAGTTTGTATTGAATGTTATGTGAGCAGAAGAATCTTGACAATGGTGATGTTTTTCCAAGAGTTATTTGGGTTCTAGAGAGTAAATGAAGAGAGCTATAGATGGTACTAAAGAACTCTTATTGCCAGACTTGTTCTATTTTTGGTTGACAAAAGTTAGTACCGATAGGCTTATAGTTAGTACCGACAGGCAAAGTTTGTACAGCTATAAAGCCGTTAAAGAAAATACCGGTAGGGGTCTAAAGTGTAAGTTTTGGCGGTTTCTTCGACATTGGGTTTGCTCCTTCTATAAAAACCCATCTCAATTACATAATTTGATCACCAAAACTCTCTTACTAGACTTCACTTAACAAGCCCTAATTTTCATCACCGTTGATCAACAAAATCAATTAAAGATGGCTGGTTTGGATTTCTGCTCAAAGCACAATATGGTTGCCTATTTGGAAAAGAATGATGGGAACACTGAGTTTCACCAGATTATGGACTTCCTCACACGCAGTTCAATCCACTTTGCACTCACTGTAAGTCCCATAGTCTCAACTTCGTTTGTTGAACAGTTCTGGACATCTGTTAAGTCAAGAACAGTCAACAACATTAGTTATATAGATGCCATTGTTGTTGGCAAGCCTGTGACTATTCAAGAGGCATTCTATAAGTAGTGATCTTTCTTTTGATGATATTGATGGGAATACGATACTTTTGTAACAATCAGGCTATATTTGACACTATTTAGTTAATGGGGTATGAGGGGGACCTAAATACTTTAACTTTTAACAAAGCCCTCTTTTTACCTTAATGGAATGAAAAAGATATTTCCATTAAGGTAAAAAGAGGGCTTTGTTAAAAGTTAAAGTATTCATGTCCCCCTCTGTAGTATACAGATATCATAACACAAGCATGGATGATTGGGTTGGCAAATTATCTAGAGAGAGAAAGTGAGGTTTCTAGTGAGAGAAAAACCAAATGAAAGCTTTGTGATAAAATGAACAACCAAACCCCTTCCCATGCTGAAAGGGGTTTACCCCTAATAAATGAGTGTTTATGCCCCAATGGGCTTGAGTAGTGGCTACAAGTGGGCTTAAAGGGCCCGGCCACATACTATAAGTTCATACGCTTACAATTAGACAAACGGCAGCTATGACTATTCTTGATTCTACACGGGGTGTCCGAGTCTTTTTCATATCTAAAACAATCTCCCCCTAGGGAGGTCACCCCAGAAAAGAAAAATGCATTATAAATTCTAGCATTCCTTCATTTGCCTTCTGTTGTTGCTCGAAGTCTTTGATTCTTTAATCTTTTTTGTCCTTGTACATTATGTAATAACTCTTGAGGATTTGGTCCCCTTAGGCTTGTGCGAATCTTTTGAAGCTTTCTTTGAGATCATTCATCCATCTTAACTCTTGATAATCCTTGTTGGGTTGCATTACCTTCATGTGAAGTCTGTGACTTTGGACCGGATGCTCACAATTTTCTTGATAATGACATTACTTATAGGTAGCGGAGCAGTTGTTATAGGTCTTTTGGTTGTCATGATGTCTTTGATTGAACACATTAAGTGTGAGCATGGGGCTGTGAATTGACTCTACTGGAACGAGGTATCTCCATTTCCACCATAACTTGATCCTGTAATAAAACAGTTAGCAATGAAGTGTGTGGACGAATTTGGCTTTGTCATTCGCCCGAAGTTCTGGTTGTATTAACTCGGTCCGTGAGGATCCGACTTGTGATCAGGTTAGATTTCATCTTTAAAAAGAATCTCCTTGACAGGATTTCCAGTATAAGTATCAGATCATCTGATGTGTAACCATCAAAATCTCCATACTTGCCTGTTCTCTGTATCAGAACGTCTCAAAGCAGACAGCACGATAAGAGTGAATCGGTTAGTTACTATCTTACCGATTAAAGAGAAAACTTGATTTGTAAATCATATAGACGTTGTCGTTTGGTTCGAGAAAGTTTTTGTGGACACATCCGAGGAAGTGTTGATAGCTTAACAATCAAATTTTCATTTAGAAACTCAATTTGTTGAAAAGAAGTTCACAATCGATGTGCTAGAAAATCAGTTGTTGTTTGAAGCAACATCGAGAGTTTTCCAAATTGATTCGTCTATTCACAAACATGAACAAGTTTGATTCACAAAGAATCGCACCATCGTTGCTTTCCATTTCTCACAAGTTTAATTCCATAGTGGATCTCAAATGTTACCTACAACGAGGTTGTTTGATGTTGGGTCTTAGAAGGATTTCCATCTTCATTGTGAGTACTTTCGTATCACTCGGATGTTCTGGCAATACCACGAGGATAATGCGAAGGACTCTTAAAATCTTTACTTGTTGTCACAGTGTGTGAGAAACAAGCTCAATATGGATAAGTGTCCTAACGAGACTTTTGGATGATCTCAAGGCTCTAGACTCAATAGTGCATTTTTGGTTTTAGTGGTCGGAGGCTGGAGCGGACTGCCACCTTTTCAATATCGACTAACCGGAGGTGAGAAAGACGTTTGATTGTATTGATCTCCAGTGAGAAGAAATGAAAAAGAATCCTTTGAGGGATCTTGAGTGGGTAGGGTGGGTTGTGCAGCAGTATCACTGGGTCCTATGATAACTTGTCTTCAATGTCAGATCTAACCATGTGATTCTGCAAGCATATGTATTGAGCCGGGTTTCGGCCTATGTTTAAGGAGGGTTTGCTTTCATTTCACCCTTATCTTAAACATTTCTTTTTTCATTCTTCAACACCTTGTGCTATTTACCTGACGACTTCATTACTAGTACCTTGTTGGGTTTATTCCAGTACTAGCTCCATCTCAGTCCGCACTATTCCCTTATTCTCACTTTACTCCTTTTGTAATCATACCTAAGGACATCTACACTAACTAGTGGATTGTCCCTGGGTAGATCCCTCCGGCTCTGGCGGGATCGTAGGAACATGTACCTAACCATACCATCCTTATAACTCCGATAAAGTAAATACAGGGTCGGTCTTTTGGTAAGTTCATTTGCCATAAAAAAACATTTGGAAACATAAATCAATGTACTTGTTGCTATAGATATCAAAGCCATTGTATCTTGATTGTTTTGATTATTTATGAAACTGCTCCCCCTCAACATGTGCGTCGATATTCGAAATTGTTTGGCACATGGAGGGAGGAGTACCTGCTTGAGTCTTAATAGATCACAACCCAATCATCCATGCTTGTGTTATGATATCAAAGCCATTGTATCTTGATTGTTTTGATTATTTATGAAACTGCTCACCCTCAACATGTGCGTCGATATTCGAATATTGTTTGGCACATGGCGGGAGGAGTACTGCTTGAGTCTTAATAGATCACACACTTTTATTAGATTTATATTAAATCACATTCTCTCCCCTGATCAAAAATTTTCAAACCTTTGTGATTTAGGATCTCAATTGATTATAAATATTGTTAGAAAATTTAGGAGAAAAATGTGGTCTGATTAAATTACAAAGCCGATATGGAACCTATAATTCGTCCCTCTCAATTAATGAGGGACTCTGTTTCGTGCTCGTTATGATGAGTTTATAAATTATTTGGAGTTTAATCGAGAAATCATGAAAAATTCTAGTAAACTGACTCAATAACACTGATTACCACACTATTGTTGATGTAAAGGGACTATGTATGAGGAAGGACTTGAAATGTTCACCACTGAAGTGCATAGTCATTTTGTCTAATGTTAACAATCTGTTAGTCCGTCTCGTAATCTCCAAATGGACAGTTGTCTTAGGAGAGTTCTAATTCTATTCTGGATAGATGCTAAACCAGACGCCCCTACCTCTCTTTATAAACTAGAGAGGCTAGGGTTTATAATAAAACCTAGCTTACACAGAAAGCTAACTACAATATTACATCTTAAGTCCTTGTTGTTTCTTCATTCTTCAATGTCGCATATAAGGTTTTGTAATCATCAAATCATAATTCCCAACAGAAATGATAATACCTAAGTCAACTATGTCTTGGATGTAAACATTTCTTCCTGCAGGATAATGACTATCTAAAGGAATCATCATACTTATCAAACCTATGTGTACCTCTTTTGACAATAAATTCTACTCCTTCAAAAATAAGCTTAGTGATTAACTTATAGGGGAAATACTAATCGAATCAGAAACATATCTTCAACTTCAAGGCTTCTAAAAACTACATAGTTATTTCCAAACAAACCTAAGCATTTTAAAACTATGAGGTGTTTGCAATATTGATCAAATGTAGTTATAAGCCTAAGCCACTAGTCTTGAAATTATATTTAAGTCTCTAAAGTTAACAACTTATGAAAAATGAAGCCCTTGGAGTTAAAACTCCCCCTCAAATTATTGTCTGTTAAGTTAAAACTTTTTTCATATAATTATCGTGACATGTTGAAGATAATTCGAAAGCACTTTCTCCCCCTCGAACAAAGACCCGTATTCTATTTAAAGATCTATTGTATTTATTAGAGTGGTCGAGATTTCTTGAAAATCTGTTTGTAGTGTCGAAAATTGATTCTGATTTGATTAGAACACTTTTCAAATGATTAACCCGAACTTGATTTATGAAATCAATAATTTTGAGAAAAAATCGTTCGGGTTATAAAACTTATGCCAATGGCAATCTAGGACCTTTCTGATGTACGTTAAACGAAGTAAGTACCTAATTGCCATATGTTTCATTCTAAGTCCTAAAGGTTGAATCACATAACATCTAAAGTCTAAATGAGTTAAAATTAATTAACTCCCCTTTAAATCATGATTAGTTATTGTCAAACCTTTTCCGTTTACTCCTTGATTATTCAAAAAGATCATTTTGAAAGAATTATTAGCACATTTCTCCCCCTCAAATAATGTCCCGTTTTCTATTTAAAGAGCTGTAGACATTGTTTGAGTGATAGAAAATTCTTTTAAAAATCTTTTTCTGATGAGAGACTTAGATGACTGATTAAGTTTTGAAAGACAACACCTTTTCCACCATGGTTAACACAAATAATTTTTGAAGAATCATAGAAGAAAAATTATTTGGTTAAAAAGAAGACTTCTCTTCTTTATCAAGAAATAATGCACTGAAGCGTACATTAGATCGAGGGTGCACGGATATGACGTAATCCATGCCCGGGAGAACTTAATCACCCGTTGTTAGGAACAGCCGTCTTTTTGGCGACGTGCTTTCCTCATTTTGAAGACCGGGTTGCAGTCTGAAATAACTGCAAACCATTTTTGACATGTTTTGAAAAACATTTGAAACTTCTGTTCGAACTTTATTTACAGCACCGTGTCATTATTGAATGACATTTCTAACGCCGTAAATATTATCGATGCCAGAAGACATGTCATGAAAAACATATTTTTGGTATTTTCTGATTTTATATTTTTGTATTTTGTTTTTGAAAAGTTTTATAAAAAAATGAAAATCTTTTTGTGTTTTTCTAGTTTTATATATTTACAAATGATACATGAAGCCAATCCGTTACTCATCCTGATCATCCTGAAGACTTTTGAGTGTTTCTGGCTTCACTTCATGCCAAGCCTTGGGAGAATGAATTCAAATCGTTCTCTTGGCAGCGCCTTAGTGAAAATATCCGCCAGTTGATACTCTGTCCTCACAAAATACAACTCTACCACTCCTTTTTCCACTTGTTCTCTGATGAAATGATGTCGGATGTCGATGTGTTTAGACCTGGAGTGCTGAACGTTGTTGCAGCAAAGAGCTATGGCACTCTTGTTGTCACAGAACAGAGGGATGCGATTGTATGCCAGAGCCATAATCTGACAACTGGGACCGCGCATTCCATAGGATTGGGCACAGCAACCAGACATCGCGATGTATTCAGCCTCTGTAGACGAGATGGACGTGCTGGGTTTGTTTGTTGAAGACCACTGACTAACTTAACACCATAGGAACTGAGCACCATACTAAATCTGCCAGATGTACTTCTGCGAGTTCTTAACAACCCTGCAAGATCTGCTCTGCTATGCGGTTTAGTGCCATGGCGAGTCTTTCGGATACCAAAGACCTATATTGATGGTTCCTTGGAGATACGAAAAGACCCGTTTAACTGCCTCAAGGTGCTTTTTAGTGGGCCTAGATTGATATCTAGCACACATGCACACAGCAAATACAAGGTCAGGTCTACTGGCTGTGAGGTACATCAGGGACCCAATCATGCTGCGATATTTGGTCTGGTCAACAGGAGTCCCTGAGAGATCATCAATCAGTTTTGTTCGCTCCACCATAAGGAGTGTCAACAGGTCACTTTATGAAGATCAAATTTCTTTAAAATCCATTGCATACTAGATTGATTTATAAAAAAGCCTCTAGGATTTTGAAGATTTGCAACCCCTAAGAAAAACGATATTTGACCCATCATCGACATTGAAATTTAGAAACACATTTCATTAGAAAAGCTTCACAGTCTTGGGGTCTGTCCGATGGCAAATGATATCATCAACATACATATGAACATGAAGATATGTTGCCTGTTTGTCGAATGAACAATGTTGGATCGACGACACCTTTGGAGAATCCTTGTGCCAGAAGAAACTTTGACAATGTGTCATACCATGCCCGAGGAGCCTGTTTCAACCCGTAAAGTCTCTCTCCGACGATAACCATGATGTGGACGTTTTGGTCACAAAGCCTTCCGGATGGTGGACATAGACTTCGTCTTTAGCTCTGCCATTTAAGGAAGCAGTTTTCACGACTATTTTGATAAACTGTGACATGTTTTCTCTGGCGGCTTAGGCATGAATATCCTGATTGCTTTTCAAAGACGAGGCAACCGGAGGCGAAGGATTCTTCAAAATCTAGACCTTCCTCTTGCACGAAATCCTTTTGCTACAAGACGTTCCTTGGTTTTTTAACACATCACCAACTCATCTAAGCTTCACCTTGTAAATCCACTTAAGAGCAATAATCATGGCACTTCTGTCTGGAGGTGGTACTAATTCCATTACGTCCATCGATCAAAATTCATGGATTTCGTCTTGCCTGGCTTGAAAACAGCAGTCTACAGTAGCTGCAAGATTTGAAAGTTTTTTCGGTCGAACTTTGGACAGTACAGAATTGTAAAGCACCACAAAGCATCCGTACAAGCGTGTTTTCATAGTGGTACCGTCTTGAGGTTCCCAATGATGTTTATCAATAGGATAGAGAGTCATCCATTGCCGACATGGTTCAATGAGGTTGAGTGGAATGGATTGGATGCAGTATGGAGGATTTCCCTCAGATGTTTGCAGCTTCAAGTTAAGAGTCGCGGGCGAACACATTATCAAATGTTCGTGATCAGCTGCAACAACCGGATTCACTTCAGCATATACTGCTCACTCTGCTACAACCATGATGTACGAAGGAGGAATGATTGATCAAATGTGTGATGATGTAGTTACTATCCCCGATGGTGCGTGCGAGATCCAATCTCCTAGCATGGATAAACTGAAGGTAAAACCGGTACTTGAGGCTACTTAAGGAATAAAGATATCTGACGGATGACCCGGATGGATTCAAAAATACTCATCACATGGCTTGGAATAATTACATCTCCAAGTCTTATTCGTGGGAGGTCATAATGGTATGAGCAGGAGCCGGATTGGGTACGAGCCCTAAACTGATAGGTCCAGGCGTTAACAGGTTAGGAGCGGGTCCTGAACTGAATTGTACAGGAGCCATTTGGCTCAAGTTAAGCTCATCGAATGTGACGTGAATAGTAACTCCATTATTTTGTCGGGTCCCGTATTGTTGTAGATTCTTATCCCTTCCTGTATGGTGCATAACCAACAAAGATTCTAATATCAGCCGAGTTGTAATTTTCCAAGATTCTCACTGTCATTTGTAGGGTAACAAAGAGCACCAAAGACTCAGAAAAATGTGAGATCAGGCTTCTTAATTGTGCACTGCGTGCGAGCCGAGATGGGGTTTGTCGTGACGGTGTGTGAATAAGGGAACGGTTTTTGGGTGTAACAAGCATTAGCATAAGCTTTCGGGCCCAAAGAAACATCGGTGCCTTGGAAAAAATTAACATTGTCCTTGCAGCCTCGACAAGAGTACGGTTCCTTCTTTCGACAACGCCGTTCTGCTGTGGAGTTCTTGGAACAGTCTTTTGATGAAAAATTCCTACCTTGTCATAGTGGTCATACAAAGTTTTGTTGACAAATTCTGTGCCATTGTCGGTGCGGATGAATCTGACAATTTTGTTAAGCCCGACTTGAATTTGCACCAAAAATTTGAGGACAACTGCAGGGGTCTCATCCTTGGATCTCAAAAACTTAACCCACGTAAACCGAGAATAATCATCGACGATGACCAAGATATATTTCTTCCCATTAATCGTTTGCACACGCATTCCGGTCCACATAAGTCCATGTGAAGGGTGTTTAGAACTTCCAAATTGGTGTTTTCAGTTTTGGGTTTGTGGGTATGCTTTTTGCTCTTTCCTAATTGACAGGCAGAACAAAGATGATCTTTTTCAAATTTCAATCTAGGTAAGCCGCGAACGAGGTCTTTTCTTGCAAGATCATGATGTACCGGAATTTTAAGTGGTCTAAAACGCCGATCCATAACCATGAGTTGTTCTTGGAGGCTTTTGGAAGTAGTAAGTCATAATTAAGGAGGGACTCTTCATCATGTCTTCAACAGATATAGTGTATAAATTAGAGCCACGGGACCCTTTAAGTAATTCAACACCATCCGTATCACGAACATAACAAGAATGCTTTCTGAAAGCAACCTCCAAATCTGAATCACAAAATTGACCGACAGAAAACAAATTATGCCCCAGTCCTTCCACATAGTATACCCTGGAGATTACACTATCACCGATGACATAATCTCCATAACCCATAATAGCACCAAAGTGGTCGTTCCCGAATCTAACTATCATCCCGAATAGAACTTTTCATGAATTCATGAGCTTGACAATCCCCCGTCCTATGTTTTTGACAGGCCTGAGTCTAAATACCAAAGGACGATTTGTACGACCTGCATTTGAAAACAGACGAAGATGGAGAGTTTGGAAAATTGGATCCCCAATGTTGGTTGGGTTCCGATTGGTTAGCACAAGCAGTGGCTGACATTCCTGTAAGTTTAGTGAACCTAGTTAAAGGGCACTGATCACTTAGGGTGAATGTTCTTCCTGTGGGTCTCCATTGATAACCAACATTATTAAGTGTTTTTGCCCAGTCTGGTTTTCCAAATTTGTTGAGGTTCCAACTTGTTTGATCTGTTAGGTTTCCCTACTGTTGTAAATTGCTTAGGGTTTACCAACTGTTTGAATATGTTAGGTTTCCCTACTGGTGTAACTTGCTTGGGCTTCCAAACTTGCTTAACATGACGCACAGCATTTTTAACATTGAGGGAGGCATTCACAGAGTGCAAATAAGTAACCACAACCACATTCATGATTACCGAAAAAATAAACATTTGTTACATGTTTGGCACACAGAAAGAGAATTCGAATAATTACAGCAACGCTTAGAGCTAATACTAAGAATCAACACGATTCATTCGTGGTTTTTAAGGCAGAATCTAATTGTCCCTAGAGTGGTCTTCTACTTTCTTCAAGCCGTAACTTTTCGCTAGCATCCTATGTTTCCTTGAGTATCTCCTATGTTGAGATCTCCTAGCATCATGCAACTGTTAACTTCCTGTAGAAAGGAGGGCACTAGGACATTAGACTTCTGATGTGCATTGGCTCTACATGTGTGTGTGTTGGTACTACTTGATGGTGAACTTTGGTCCTCAAAAGTAAAATGCTTCCTCCTAGGGGGTGTTAGCATGCATTTTATCTTGTTTGATTGAAAGACCTTTTGGAACAGGTGCCAAACATATATTCTAGAAGTTCCGAGAATGCTTATGTAACGCAAGCTATGCGAGGATCTATCTAAAGGGTCTTTCAAAAACTTTACTTCTTACACATTTCGCGAAGTGTATCTACACTTTCTTTAAGGTGCCTGAGAATAAACTAGATGGACTTCCCAATTATTACTATTACTAGCGGAAAAGGTTCAACATCCTAGAGCATACTTTCTGTTGCAGTTACGTTTGGTTTAAACTGAGTTGTGTGACACATGAACCAGTGATCTGTATGTGGACCTTGAGACTTTCATGTTCGTTTTTAAGGCATTGTCCTGTTCTGTATGCTTAGCACGCGTATTCTTGGTGAGAATCATACATTCCTGTGTAATTCTGCTTAAATCTTTGCATATTCATTCCCTAAAAAGTTCATTTGTTCTTGAAGACTATTAAAACCTTTCATTAATGGGAGATCTAAAAGTCTCGGGCCCTAAGATCAAGTGGTCGGTCTAGTTCACTACGGGTCTCCTGAAATTGAGAGATTTGCATTTTCAGCTTTTGGATGACATTGTCTTTTCCTTGAAGGGAAGCTTTCATTTGACCGATCACAAAAACAGAGTTAAAATCAGGAGTATCGTTAACTGATGAAGACGGTTTATTCTGAAAACTATCTTTAAGGTTTTATACTTTAACTGCAATTTTAGGTGATTTGCCTCAAGATTGAAATACCGTTTAAAAGATCGTTATAATTAATCCTTACGACATCATCACGTAAATTAGAAAGGCTCAGCATCAAGTTTCCAACACGGTTTTGACAAACATAGAACACATAATAACCTTTTGCATTTCAGTAAATCTAACTACATTGAGCTCAGAATTTGAGGCAAACATAAAAACCTTCTATAAGACAAAGACAAATCGCAATTATATTTATCATGATCGAGAAGAAGTTTTCCTTCCGTTCTATCGCATCATGTTTTTCCTACAACAATACTTGGTCTAGTTCAGCTTCCAACTCAACAAAGGCTTCGCTCATCTTCTTTAAAACTTCTTTTGTAGAGCCTTTTGAATGCGCGGCGACGCAGCGCGGAAGAGAGCAGTGAAATTTTAAAACAAGGAATGACCTCCGGAGGTAACATGGTCTTGGTTTGTCAAAACCCTTTCTTTTCTTCCCCCCTTCAGTGAAAGTAAGTGAAAGTATGGGGGGGGGGGGGGGGGGGGTGAGGAAGTAAGAAATTATAGACTATTTCTAATAAGAAAAATACCCAGTTGTGTAATCCTCTTTTTACATGTTATCAAATTCTGAAAACAGTTGTCTAAGTGCAAAAATGTTGATTTTCACATTGATTTAGGTTGGAAGCACTCTGGGGACCAAGCGTTGCAGGTGTATTTGAGATACACAGTTATTCGCTTTGATGGTCTGTGTCTGCTCTTTGAGAGCATCAGCTTTCATTTTAACAATATCTTGAGACCAAATAATTGTTCCGTGTCAGTTTGTTCTAGTGGTGTAAAGGTCGCTAAAAAATTCCCTTTCAAATAATTATGCGTGTGGATATTGACCTATTATCCACACATGTTTTAATTCAGTTAATCATTGCATTCTTTTCCTAGAAAATTATCAGTATGTTCTAGGTCTCCTCAACGATCACGTACTATGCCGGTGCATATTGGAGTGGTGACTATTACCTGACCACTATACCAGGCAGGTGATCTTGCCTTTGCACAATGTTAGACATATGGAGGTCTTGTAAAGCCAATGCTACCTTATTCAAGTTCATCATAATAGGACCTAGGTTTACAACATCATGTGAACTGTTTGAATAGACGACCTTGTTTGGAATAGTTTTATCCTCGACCTATCTTTTAAAGCTTTTAAGTCCAAAATTCTTCAAGTATTTATTTTCGTTTCTGATTAAAATCCTTTTTCAAAGATGTAACTTCGATGCTACCATTAACTTGTTTGTTGGATGGTAGATGCAAGTTGCAATTTAACAGAAATGAAGTTCTTTCAAATTCTCTTCTATTAAGATTACGGTCACAAATAACTACCTAGATGCTCATCAATCTTTTGTTCCCGTTCAGTTAATTCAACCTGCCCGTCTTTCATACAGTTTTTCACTTGTTCCTTATATGTGCAAGTTCACATTTAACAAATTATTAACTACTGTAATTCCTAGGAGTATATGAGACAGATGGACATCAGATTCATGTCAAGTCATTTATCTATCAACCCATATGCATCATTTGGAACCAAGAGAGGCATTAGTTTTTGTACAACCGGAACTGCGTTGTCCTTTACATATTGATCCAAAGGAGCATAGTACTATCACATACGTATAATCAGCATTGAGTCAACAACAGTGGATTGGTTGTACACCATCGTTAGGATTTAGATAGGAATAATGAACATGCATCTCGTGTTCGTCATGAAGATCACAAACAGCATCTTGATAGTGATCATGATTTTGTACCTCAGATAAGACATCCGAATCATAAGACGGACTGGCTTCATCATAAACTGGATCTGCAGATGAAAGATTACCATGAACCAGGTTTGAGCCGTGGAGCATCATCAACATCAGAACATAATCCATCCACAGTCATCAGCTTGAAACACATTATCCACATTGAGAGCTAAGTCTTGAACTGGTTGCTCATCCACATCTTCATCAAAAGCATTGTCCTGTCCACCAGCTAGGAACAATAACACTGCTCCATCCAATACTTATACCCATTCTCTTATGCTTTGCATCAGCAACACTGTCTATGTGAAGTATTCGGATTCTTTTACGCTATGGGTTTGAGTGCAGTTCCTCGCTATGTGACCTACCCCGTTGCAGTTGTAGCACTTAACCTGCCTAGCTTGACCCGGATTAGCATTCCCCACTCTGTTCTGTGCTCTTCCATAACCAACTGCACCTGCACCCCGTGCATTATTACCCTGTCCTCTGTTTTGTCGACCCTGAACATTCTGAACAACAACCCTGCCTTCTTGTATAGTAGCTTGAAATTTCCCTTGGGTTGAGAGGTTTCATGATTGATTATTAAGTTTGAGGAAAAATGTTTTGTATGACTTGCGTGGAGTAAGGCAATGTATTGGTTTAGGGTTTTTCGATTAAGGTTGTCAGATTAGAGAAAGTCCCAACTCTGATTGTGAGGAGTCATCAAGCACTGGGTTGATGATTGTGTGGTAGGTGGATTTGTGTAATGAATTAGAAGATAACAGTTGAGGGAAAACATTGACATCAAGGCAAAAGAGATCAACTGTTTGTTGTGTGAGACGTCAACATCATCTTATTCTCATAGGCAAGGTGTCACGTGATTTGCTTTCAATAAGCAAATAGCTGATCAAAGTTTGAATCCTTCAAGCTTTGTTAAGTTTCACACAGTAACAAATCTAACCCCATTCAAGGCACAAGTTGTTCCACGAACTTTGAGATCAACTGTATTTTTGACATTGTCATCTTTATGTTCCGTATGTCATTGATGAGCTTGGCAAACCAGACATGATAACTGTGAATGGTTTCGCCTTTGTTCTGACGAAAGATGTTCAAAGTCATCAAACAGTTGTGATTCCCGGTCCCTCCTTTAAAACTCAATTTCCGATCCATCCAAAAGCATCTACCCGTTGTCCCATATGTCCTAAGCATCAGGACATGATTAATGATGAATAGATATCTTTTTGTAACCTTGAAGAATGTTTGTTTGTTGCACCGGAATTGTCTGCATTGTACCTATCTTTCTCCTCCTGTGACAGCTCCGAATAAACACGAGGTCGTTCAGGACCTAGATTGATTGGACCTTCCGTTCCTTCATCAATGATTTCTCGCGTGGTCCCCATCTGAAATGGTCCTTCATCAATTGACTTTAAGATGTTTATCCCATTAAACCTTACCCCGACAGGATAATCTAATACGTTTGTTTGTTGCCAGATGAAGCAAAGTTCGCCTTAACAAGCATACGGTGGTCGGTATCGAACCAGACATGGATGTCCTGGGCAGTGCGGGCGGCGATGGGATATCCATAATTGATACATGTGATAAGATTATTTGATCGATCATGAAATATGATTGTATGTACAAAGTGATGAATGTTTGTTGGATTAGGTGAATATGTTTGTTTGATTGTGATATGGTTTTGGTTGAGTTAATGTGTAACATAATGTGTTGAAGTTTTTGGTCCAAAAAGCATGAGGATTTGGGTCAAAACGCAATGAGTGTTCTCAAACGCAATGAGGAATTTATCAAAACGCAATGAAAGAATCTTGAGTCAAAACGCACAAGACTCTAAGGTTTTATCAAAAACGCAAATGTTGCGAATTTGTCAAAACGTCAAAACCAATTTAAAAATTGGGGCCAGAATATCTCCCTAGTCAAAACGCAACAAAATTCTTCAAACGCAACCTTAGACAAAAACCATCGACCAACACGCAATAACCACAACGACCACCTCCAGAGTATTAAAACGCAACCGATCAAGAACGCAACCAATTGATCAAACGCCATGATCAAAACGCAATAAGCTAGTCCCATTACCAAAACACAACAAGCACTGCACAGAAGGTCAACACCAACGACGAAAAAAGATAACGAACTATTTCACCTAAAAACCCTTAAAAATCACCCTTATGAACGTTTCACTTGATTCTGGTAGCACAACTGGTCCTAGAGAAGTTATAACACCTATAAAAAAACACTAACATTAACAATAACAAAACATGAAGAAACAAAGAAGTGTCCAGAATAAATACCATAAACCTTCTAACACCACACTTTTGATCTATATCAACCAAGGCGAAATGGGGGGGGGCCACACACAATCTAGCTAATCATCCAAAGAGCTCGATACCTAATTGTATCTACAAGAAATCATAACACAAGCAATAGAATGATGGGTAAGGCTAAATTAATCATTAGTGAGAGCAAAGTATATCTTACCTAGAGAGAGAAAGTGCAAGTATATTTTTTTACATGAAAAAACAACCAACCCCTTCCCATGGGTGGGAAGGGGGTATATATACAAGTGATTCTTTCTAACTACGAGCTATGCTATACTAATGATACATGGGGGTGACCGAGTCTTTTTCATAATCCTAACACTAACAGTAGTAACTTCAGAAGCCTTCAATTCCCAACAAGCCCTTACTGAGCATGGTTTTGTGCAATCTAAGTTTAATTATTCTTTGTTTACAAAGAATTCTGGTAATGTATGCATTATCTTACTTGTGTATGTGGATGATATTGTGGTCACTAGGAATAATTTGAATGAAATTAAAAAGTTTAAACAATTTCTTAAGACTAATTTCAAATTAAAGACTTAGAAAGTTGAAATATTTTCTGGTATGAGTTTTTGGATAACAAAGATGGTATATGTCTTAGTCAAAGGAAGTATTGCCTTGAGCTTTTACATGAATTTGGTCTTTTAGCTGCTAAGCATGTTGATACTCATTTTCCTGAAAATGCTACTTTAAACCATACTGAATCTGATGATGATCATTTACTTGTGAATGTTTCAAATTATCAAAGGCTTGTTGGTAAGCTTATATATCTTACTAATACAAGGCCAGATATATGCTATGATTGTGATTGCTTAAGTCAGTACTTGCACTCTCCTCTTAATTCTTATTTAGATGCTGCCCTGAGAGTCTTAAGATATCTTAAGGGTTCTCTAGGGAGTGGTATTCAAATTAACAAAACTGGTAATCTTAAGCTTAGAGCTTATGCTGATTCTGACTGGGCTAGGTGTCCAGCTACTAGAAAATCTATTTTTGGATACTGTGTATTCTTGGGTGATTTATTGATTACCTGGAAAAGTAAGAAGCAGTCTACTTTCTCTAGGTCTTCTGTTGAGGCAGAGTATAGAAGCATGGCTTTTGCAATTTGTAAAGTTATCTGGTTTTTAAATTTGTTGGGTGATATGGGTGTTAAGAACCTTTTACCTGCTGTGATGTATTATGACAATAGTGCTGCTTAGCAGATTGCTGCAAACCCTGTAATTCATGAAAGGTCTAAATATTTTGAAATTGATGTTCACCTGGTTAGAGAAAAAGTTGCTAGTGGTGTTATTAAAACTGAGAAAATTCATACCACTCAGCAAATTATTGATATTCTCACTAAAGGTCTTGATATTGAGCAACACAAAATTTTGTGTGGTAAACTTGGAATGTTGGATATGTTTAAACTGGAAAAAACTTAAGGGAGGGTGTTAAATATATCAAGTTTTCATGTCTAAAAGTTTAGGGGCTTTTCTTGTCACTTTCTTATTCTTTCTAACCTCTAATCCCATGTTTAGTTTGTGTTTGTATGTCGGTTATATGTGCAGGGGTTAAAGTTGACAAGTGTTAATAGTTGCTGCCTATATAAGCTAGAGGGTCAGTTGGTCTTCATAATCATCATCTCTCTCTCTCTAAAAACTCCTAATCTCTCTCTTTCTCTCTCTCTCTCTCTCATCGTATTGTTAGTTTTATGTTGATAGATCAATTGTTTTGATCTATCTGAGTATTGTATCATTATCAGTTGTATTGATTGATCATTCTTTGTGATCAATCCTTGAATTTTCTTTCTTGTATTGTACTGGATCTCTGAGATTTGATAAGTGAATCATGGAGTATTAGTTGGATTCACTCAATATTTGTTATAATTTCTACAAAAGCAACATTTCATTAATAGACTGAATTATGCAACCACAAAGAGAGTTGTAAGGACTCTGCAAGTAGGAATAAGAAAAGAATCACATAACTATCAAATTTTATTTTATTTTTCAATTTTAAAGAACTTACATTATTTATTAAGCTCATGTTCTTCAAGCTAACTACTCATCTCAGGATTACACTTCTTCATTTAATAAAATTGTTCCCTTCCTTTGAATGCATAGCTTTTTCAGCAATACTTATAAGCCTTGAGAGCGAGAGAGAAAAAAGAGGGAGAAGGAAAGGGAGAGAGAGAAAGAGAGGGGGAGAGAGAAAGAGAGAGAGAGAGAGAGAGAGAGAGAGAGAGAGAGAGAGAGAGAGAGAGAGAGAGAGAGAGAGAGAGAGAGAGAGAGAGGGGAATTACACAAGTGCCCAAAACACGTTCTCCATAGGTGGAGAGGGTTATATATAAGGGCTTGCTTGAAGCGAAGACTTCATATGTTACATAAAGATGGATGCCCGGGCTGGGTTTTGTGGGTTTAAGCCTGTAAATGTATATCAATAATTAGAATTTCCTAACGACCCGATTACCCTTTTCTATTCCATACAAACATAAATGAAAAGTGCCCGAGACTGGTCACAAAACCCCCAGACGGGGTCTGGACGGAATACGTGTTCGAGGGCGTGACGTCATAATATACATCACACAAAATCAAGAGAACGACCTTTATGGGGCGTTTTAAAAAGACGTTCATACTCATTACATTGATTTGAAATATAAATAAGTCTTACATTATTTCATAGCATAATAAAAAGGTTTGCGGAAACGGAAGTACATGATAGCGGAAGCATAAAACGTTAAATATGACAATGAGTATGATAAATAAACAAGTCTTAAAAAAAGTGCAGTCTGACAGCAGGAAGATACCACACAGCAGTTCAATTAAGAATCCAAATCAAGTACCTGAAAGCATGCTTAAAACTGTCAACATAAAGTTGGTGAATTCGCAGGTTTAGTTATATCATAAGTATGGAACACAGAAGTTAAAAAACGCATAACCAGTGTATTTACTTGACTAAAGCTCATGACACCCCGATGCTAACGACAGTATGTTTAGCTCAATCACTTCAGACATGGAAAGGATATTAAGAGAGCACTGGTATATGTTCAAAAACAAAAACCGAAACATCTTAATTCCGACAAGGTATACAGTTGTGTTTAGTTTGTCTCTTGAACTAGTAAGCGCTACTTACCCGAACGGGGATGTCAATCCCAAATATATCTATTTGTAACACTCGCGCCTACACAAGGTAACTAACGGTTCATGATAGTGGGGGCAAGGTGGGTTCGTAAACAAGCAAAGTATTCAAGCAAAATTTATGTCCAAGGTCTAAAAACAAGCAATGCTTTCACCTCAAAAATAGTAATGTAAAACGGTAAAACGCGGGGCTACGAACTCACCTTGATTGGTGAAATGAAGTAGTGAAAAGGTTAGTAGAATGATCACACGGTAAAAGACGATGGTATGCAGTCATGACCTAAAGAATAAACGGTCGGGTTCAGAATAAGTATGACGCGGATTACAAATGTATGTGAGTGTTTAGAACGTAGTTGCACGGAGGTCACTCAAGATTTTTAAAATATAGTGTATTCTAGAAGGGCAATCTATGCAAAGACCGCCACTTTTTGAAAAAAATAGATTACCAACGGTTATCCCTTTTGAAAAACAAAGTGATGATCTTAAATAGAAACTTGCGAAAAATAACGAAGCTAAAATGGTTATTTATAATGCTTTGCCTAGAAAAGAATATGAAGGAATTTTCATGTGTAATACGGCAAAAGAAATTTGGAAAACATTGTTAATCACCCACCAAGGTAATAGTCAAGCAGCAAAGAGAAAGAAGTCCATTCCTAGAAAAAGCACAAGGAAGAGACAAAAGCTAGAAGAAGATGCTGAGAAAGATGAACTCAAAGGATTTTTGGATATAGTACCAAGAGAAGAGGCTCCTATAGAGGTTGAATCTATATCTACAAAGTTTCCTATTGTGGATTGGAAGACATGTGTTTTGACAGAGACTTTCATGTACTATCAAGTATTCAGAGGAGATGGAAGTTCAAAGAATTATAAGATACTGAGTGAAATGCTTGAAGACTTTGATAGATTGGATGTAGAAGAATTGTTCAGATTAGTCAAGGAAAGATATAGTACTTCAAGACCAGAAGGATTTGATCTGATGCTTTGGGGAGATCTACATACTTTGTTTGAGCCTGATGAAGATGATGAGATTTGGAGAGATCAGCATGAATACAATCTTTTAAGCTGGAGATTATGTGATTTTTGTGGTATCCATATTTTGTTGATGGAAAATGGATTGGCAATTCATATGTTGACAGAGAAGAAGTATCCTTTAAGCCAAGAGATGTTAACAAAGATGTTAAGTAAAAAATTGGAGGTAGATCATGAGAGCTCACAGGCATTTGAACTCCTCAGGTTTATAAGATCTCAAGTGCAGAAGTGACAGAATTGTTTGAAAGAATCATCAGCAGAGGAAGAAGACTAGAAGAGTTTATTCAGAAGAAACTTGATGATTTGAAGGACAATCACAAGTTTAGGGGAGGATTGTTAGGAATAAATCTTCATATGACTTAATACTGCCAACAGTACTAAAGGAGTTAGTACTGCCAGTACAAAGTTAGTACTGCCAATGTTACTTAATACTGCTAGTAAAAGGAGTTAGTACTGCTAAATGGTCCAAGCTGCTGAACTGAAGATAAGAATGCATGGAGATTATTTCGGAATGTTTATATTTGAATTGTAACTGAACCTAAATGATAGGCTGATATTTTTGTAAAGGGCTCCTTGTATTTCTATAAAAGGAGATCCTAAGTTTTAGAATAGATATACTTTTCAATTCATAGAAACACTTAGAGAGTAAATTTGTAATAGTTTCAAGGTTTGTAACCCCATTACTTCAAGAGTACTCGTATTATTTTAATAATATTGAAGCAGTGTATTTTGTGTTCATTATGTGTTTTAGTCATTACTGTTCCATTAATAAACTTCTCTAGAGTATCAAAGTGTAGATTCCGCATACACTTTGGTATACATAAAAAGTCTTAATCTTTGTTATTTTAGATTCTTCCAAGATAACAAACTCTTTACTACGTAAAGAATCGATCAAGGCGTGGGATCAACAGGTATGTTCCGAATCCTCCTACTTTAGTGATGAGAACTCGTCAATAGATGACTTAGTGCTAGATAATGAATATGATAAACTGTGCAAAATGAGTTTAAAGATAATCACTAAAAACAAATGATTAAAGGCCACTAGAAATAATTTAGAAAAAGAACTTAGTGTTCTAAAGGAAAAAGTGTCTACACTCGAGAAAAACAAGGGAGTTGATCTCAAATGTATAAAATGTCATATGCTTAAAATTAAGAATGAAAAACTCAAAGAGGAAGTCACTAGATTAAATAAATTTGAAAAGAGTACACAATGTCTAAATGAAATGTTAAGTAATCAAAAACCTACCGGTGAAAAATTAGGTTTATGATTTAATTCATTTGAAGCATCATCTAGTGGAACTAAAGAAATAAAATTTGTAAAATCTCAGATTAAGACGTCTTCTGATGGAGGTCCCATAAATATGGGCGGTCCCTAAAGTTTTAAGGCGGCCCCCAAAAAAATTATGGGACCGCCACCAGTTGATACACCTGGATCTGAGAAAAGTGTGTCTTTTTAAAAATCTATTTTGGGACCTAGACCAAAACATATAATAGTAAACAACGTCAAAGTTCCCATTGTTAGTGATAATGAAATCAAACAATTTTATAAGCCATTATCAAAACCTAGAGTTGGATTTTTAAAACCTAATTTTAGATCAAAAACTCAACCACATAGAAGAGTCATCAATAATTATCCTCGTCCTAAGACACCACAACCAAAAAGGAACATTGGTCGACAAAATCAACCACGTGGCCTTCCTGTAACTTGGAACAACTTCCCACGTCAAAGTTACATGCCATGGGAAATGTGTCTTCCATTTTCACATCCCATACACTCTTTAATATATAGTAAATATATATAAAATATACTTATAAATATATAAAAAAGAAAGGTAGGAATCAAAAATTCTCAATATAGTAATCCAGATGATATTCCCGGAGTCGTTTATCCCCGATAGTGGAAAGCAAATGAAAGTCGCGAGTCATTTTGAGATCGATGCTGGATGGAATAAGATTGAATTATTGGTATTCTAAAACCAATGAGAAAATTAAGGCAAAAACTAAAAAACTACATAAGAAAAAACAATTTAAACTAAAAACGCAAATTCGTGAAATCCTAAACAGGATCTAAAAACCCTAAATTTTCAAAAATAAACCTAAAATGATTTTTTCACTTTTAACTAACCTTAATTGACTAAAAAGTAAGTTTAAAGAAAACTATAACAAAAACGGAGTTGAATTGAGCTTAAAATACGAAAACCGTGAACGGAAACGAATCAAGATTCTTTAAAATTGAAATTTGCAAGTTTTAAACCCTAGCGAACAAAACTAAGTTTCCTAGTAAACTATATGAAGTAAAAAGAAAAATTGTATAAAAAAGAATTATATTTTTTTGATATTTATTTTATCTATTTTTTATGAATTTTTTTTAAAGTTTTTAAATAAAATTAAATGTTTAAAAAAATACTAACCTAATTATAAAAATTACATAAAAAAATTATAAAAAGTAGCTTGAATTAAGAGGAATCTAGGAAAAATAAGCTTGGGAACACAGCTTATCGAATAAGCTGCGAAATAAGCTTAAACAGCTTATTAACTAAAAGAGCTCAAAATGTGTATAAAAATTAAATGAGGAAAGATCCTAACGGATGAGCTAATGTAGCATGATGGTTACTATGTGTGTGGAGTGGGACGTGTGTGGTGGAGGCAAGAGACCAGGTTCGAATCCTGCCTCTTGCCTTTTTATTTTATTTTTTTTTGAAAAAATTTAAAAACAAAGTTGTAGAAAAACTGAAAAGAAACAAATTTAATAAAAGCAACTATTATTGAAATTCACTAAATAAGCTGAAAAGTTGGCTTAAGAGACAGAAAATGCTTAACTACTATTTTTTTTACTTTTTGAACCTTTTGTAAAAACACTAAAAGCTACAAAATGAAATAAGTTACCAACAAAGTCAAATGAACTACTAGAAACTTAAGCTTAACCTAATAAGCTAACATGGACAGGAATAAGCTCAAAAAGACAAACCATAAGCTGGAAATCAAAATAAGCTCTTAAACTAATTCTGCTAACCAAACAGACCCTAAGGGACACTTTGAGCTTAATTTTAAGCTAGCTAAAAGACACTTAAGAGAAAACAACTTAAAGGAACTTAAACTAAGGCCTAATAGCTATAAGAAAATGCTTTTGAACAAAAGTTTGGAAAACAAGAGCTTATTGAAACAGGATTGTAAAAATAACATACAGAATAATTACTTTATCTGAGTTTTAGGTTTTTCTGAAATTAAAAGACAAAAATGCTTTCTAAAAATTGTTCAAGGCTAAAATCAATATTTTAATGAACTAATTCTGAAAACTAATTTCAAATAGATTAACCGACTACCACCTAATAAACTTATTGCTAAATTTCAACCTAAGAATAACTGTTACCCTCTGAAAATTTATGTTGAAAATGACTGTTTGTAAGCTTATGATGCTGATGCAATTGACATGTAAATGAACAAAAACTTAAAACCTATAAATGCATATCTTAAGAACTAAATTTAACACTTATAAAACTCAAAACTAAAGCTAATAAGGCTGTGACAATGATTAGAAATGATAAAAGCTTAAAATGCAAATGATAACAATGACAGATTGTGACTTTTATCCAACAAACATTTTTAGAATCTAACTAGCTCATTTCTAAGTTTATAAAACTTACTCAACAACCTTAATTCAGAGATTTAATAACTGATATCAAAGAACCAAATGGCCACTATAGTACTAACTTGTAGTTAGTACTGCTATGCCAAACACCCCTTTAAAATTCATGAATTCCTTTTAAGCTTATCAAAAAGAGTTTTGATGATTAAGACTCAGATACCATATATTAAACAACTTATAACTACTACAATGATCATATATTAATAAGCAACTAAGCCAGAGACAAAGAGCTAATACTTTCAATGCTACTAATATTTTTGATTTTTATGATATTATAAGACCAATATGAGAAAACTAATATTTAAGCTATCAAACTTGAAACAGATACTCCAATCATCACTTAATAAGAGCAGATACACAGATTTAAGCTCAAATAAGCAAGTGAATAAGCAGATTAAGCAGATTTAATATAAGAAATTAAAGACAGAAAAGATAAAATGAGACTTACAATTGCCTTAGCCAAACAAAGGCTTTTAAAACTCGAGGCTCACCTACATCTCTAGCTTATCACAAGTAATAAACTAGTAAAAGTCCATAAGCTCTTCCATTGTAAGCATATCCTCCAAAAAACACAAGATCTATACACAAAGTATTTTAACTAATTTTAATTTAAGTAATTTGAAGGATTAATTGAGCTCAATCTAAGCTTAGAGACTTAGATGATTCTTATGATGAGCTGTAAAAAGCTTGTGGTTGATTTAAGAGCTTATAAAAAACAAGAGCTTTTAGAATTTTGAGAACAGACTAAGCAAACCAGATTTAATAAAATAAATAAGATTTCATTGATTTAAACAGATTACAATACTTGAAATTGAAAATACAAGAGCTTAATAAGAAATTGCATTTAATTGAAAAGTTACATAAGCTAATTAAAAACTTTTAAAAAAATGCAGAAAAAGAAGATATTAATCAGTGAGAGTGAGCTTGTATGTTATAAGTAGTCATGGGAAGCTTCACCTTGAGTCAGTTACCTCTTCATTTTAATCTGACATTCCTAACATTGCCAATCATTGGATCCTCAATTATCACCGTTGGATCATTTAATGAGCACACGGATTGCCAGCATGGCATTCCTTGTGTCAGACCCTTTGTGCTTCTTTTGGCTAGGATTTAGTGTAAAAATCCTTGTCCTTATGTGTTTCTTTCATATATCCGAGTGTCCTTTCTTATGTACTTGGACTAATAAGGTGCTCTTGTGACGTCTAACTCTGTCAGCTTGTCACTTGGTGCTTGAATTGCTGAGCTACGTCCTCAATTTCAATTAACCCTTTGATTTCGAGGTAGGTAAATTTGGGGAAAATGATTGAAAAGTAACAAAAACTGACGCCTTTTTCTTTCTTTTATTCTGTTTGTTTGACCATAGGGTTTGGGATATGTTTACTTGGGCTTGGATTTTATAACAAAAGGATTGGGCCAGGTGTTTTAGTTATGGGCTTAGTTATAAGGTTGGTTATTGAGATAACGACCGTTATCTCTTATAATATAAAGAGATAACGGTGTTAAGGCTTTAAAGGCTATTTTTGAATTAAGGGTTAACTATGAGGGACTGTTTTGGGTATTTTGGGGTTTTGACTTCACATGTTTGACCAGGGTTGACCAAGAGTTGACTATGTTGACCATTGATAGCAATCTTCTGGCTCTTTTGCACTCTTTTCGTTCCCGTGTCCGTGTTTGTCCGGCTTTGACCGTTTTCTTGTGATTTTTGCATTATCCGTACCTACACATTCACAAACAACAAAATACACAAATACAAGTATATTTTTGCTCATTTTAATCATTTAAGGGCCATTTTGGATATAATAAGGATATGTGATTTCTCACATATCAAAATTCCCCAAACTAAGCGATTGCGTGTCCTCACGCAATATTATATGCTCTAAAACCAAATACCTCAAAACTTCCCCAAACTAAATCTTTGAAAAGTAGCAAAGACTTTTGTGGAGAGAGTTAAGAAATCACAAGCTTTAAAACACCCAATTTTCCCATTTTTCAAAACTTTTTTCCATTTTTTTTATATAGAAACTAAAATATTCCGACTTTCGTTATTTCCATAACTGTTAGGGATCATAGAACAAGATGCATTTCGATCCGAGAATGCCCCAAAAAGGATAAATTCATCGTTCCTGACTTTTCACTTATCCAAACCAAGCTTAAAACAAAATCATAGCTAAATACATTAAGATGCTAAGCACTACTCATATTAACACTTGTGAACCTTTTCACTCCTGACAATTATTATATCTTTAGGTGAATTGCTATTTGAATTCAACCATGGATCAACGTTGTGCAAAATACTATGCTTCACTAGTTTGCAATAATGGACCGTTCCACCTGAGAATAATGAAATTGAAGCGAGTCATCCCATGTAGCGACTTTGGTCACGGTACATCCAACCTGCGGCTAAGTGACCAGGTGTTTTGACACCCCAAAGATGACTAGTATCGGGACTCACGAACCTTAGATTTCAAAAACTCTCAGGTTTCCCGAATATACATAGCTTTAAAATAGAATAGTCATAGTTCAAAAGCATATTTGAATTAACAAAAAGAAATCTATTTATTAATCAACTTAATATTAACATTTATGCAATAGTAACCTCAACCTTTAGAAGGCGCAACATCGGTGTTTGAGGCCGGCAAGAGCAACAAACTTTATCGCTTGAATTTTTATTCTTACTATGGGCTTGTCATTAGAACCACCAATCGTTTTTGTAGCCGCAAGAGGTAGTAAACTTTTATCACCTACAATATTATTCAAAAATATTTATATATTTTTTCCTTTTTCATCATTTTTCATATAAAGACTTCTTTTAAAAAAATCAAGTATAAGTTTTAACTAAGACTAAATTTTTTTGCTATAGCTCTACATAAAAATTGTTACTTAAGTTTAATTTCCAAAAAACAAACTAAATTAATCCGGTTAAGATGCTTATGGGAGAAAAAACCACAAATTTCATACATGAGCTCTTAAGATTTCCAAATAATCCATGCTTAGCATCCAACTCTATACTTAATTCCTAATCAATTTTTTGTTCTCTTGTATTATTCCGCGACGCTTAGCCTTCGAAATTTTTAAGAAACAAGCTAAGCTCAACACGCTCGATCGGGTCAAAATTAATTCTATTCAACCTACAGGAAAGTCAAAATTTGACAAAACACTTATTTATTTTTTTGAAAAATTTTAAATTTTTGTGGAAAAACAGGGTACGTGAGAACAACAGCTGCAGGTATAATCAAATCGATAGATCCCCCCCATACTAGAGTTAAACATTGTCCTCAATTTTTTAAAAGATTCCTCTAACGTAAAGCCTAAGCCTTTTATTCAGTAAGCTTAAAGATAAACGTTAGTCATAAGAATTAGATATCGATTTCCCCAAACTAATGGCAAGCAAAGGTTAGGAAGCTCGAGTGGACCGTGACAAAAAAAATCAACACTATTCACAATAAGAGTCTTCAAAAAATTTGGTTAAATCCTACAAAAAATCACAAGCACAAACAACAAGAAACGGAAGAGTACAAGCCACTTACATCACAATAGAATTAAGAAAGAAAATAATAAAAGATAAGCAGTGGGGTTGGCCTCCCAACGAAGCGCTGATTAAGGTCACTAAGCTTGACCCCAATCCCCACATCTAGTTGTCCTTGGGAAGGTTTGGAGATCCGGGACAACCAATTTTGTATCACCCCTCCAAAGTAGTATTCGAAACCCATCTCACCTTGAAATTTGGCCCGTAGTTTAGGATAACTCACGGTGCCCAATATGGGAAAGACTTGGAAATGGTGAATGGTGCGACCAACGGATTTTAATTATTTGCCGAGAACATCTTCAATCGAGAGTTAAAGAGGAGGACTTGATCACCGACGTTGAAAATGCGGTTTTTGATCTTTAAGTCATGGATTCTTTTTGTTTTCTCTTTATAGATCAAGATTTCTCATAGCATGATCACGAATCACATTAATTCATGAGGTTGAACTTTACAATGATCATCCGCAGTCTCAAGGTCCAAAGTTGCATCTGCAGCCTTATAAGCTTGGTGCTCTGATGCTCGATCGTAGATGACATGCCTTTCCGTATACGAGGCTTATATGATACACACAGGGGTGATTTGTAAGCTGTACGGAAGGCCCAAAGTGCATCATCTAGTTTGTCTGACCAAGAGGCATGGTTTTCGCCTACGGTCCTTTCAAGAATTCATTTCAAGCCACGATTGGATACCTCAACTTGCCCACTTGTTTGTGGGTGATACACGGTGGAGAGACGGTGAGTGACTCCATATTTAAGCATGACCTTTGCAAACTGGTCATTGCAAAAATGGGTTCCGCGATCACTTATGATAGCTAGAGGGGCACCGAATCGGGTGAAGAGAGATTTAAGAAATTTGCAAACAACTCGGGCGTCATTTGTGGGAAGCGCTTTTGCTTTAACCCATTTTGACAAGTACTCGACAGCCACGAGTATATATTTGTTCCCTCGTGAAGACGGGAACGGCCCCATGAAATCTATGCCCCACACGTTAAAGATTTCACAAACTTGGATGGAATTTTGAGGCATTTCATCACGCTGCAAAATTTTTCCTTGATGCTGACAAGTGTTACATCGGGTGACCAAGTCATGGGCATCTTTGTGAATCGTGGGTCAATAAAATCCTGAGTCAAAAACCATTTTTGCGGTGTAGTTGGCACCGTAATGTCCCCCGGTGGGTCCACTATGGCAAGCTGTGAGGATGTCAATAGCTTCTTGGCCAGCAACACACCACTGGATCATTTAATCTGCACATATTTTGAACAAGAAGGGGTCGTCCCAAAAGTAATGTTTAATATCCTTGAAAAACTTGTTCTTTTGTTGAGATAACATCCCTTTAACAATGAAAATTCCCACGCGTGGTAATTGCATAAGCGTAAAACCACGGGTACTTGAGTTCAATTTCGAGAAGTCCACCATATTAAGTTGTCTCGAGAGAAATTATTCATTCACCTCTTTGGGTCAAAAATTTTCATATGGTTTTTCTAATGGGAAAGATAATCGGCCGCGAGATGTCACGGCGCCTTTGTGTCAATTGCATTGAAATCAAACTCTTGAAGGAGGAGAGTACCACTGGAGCAATCTTGCTTGAAATCTTTTTAGAAAAGTAGATCATTTTAGGGCAGAGTTATCCGTAAACACTTACGCTTTTGTTTCAAGATGAGGTAAAACCGAATTGTTACCAGAAAGCAGACACCACCGCTAACATTTCTTTCCTCGATTGTGTGTAATTTATTCTGCCCGTTCATTGTTTTACTAGCATAGTATATAGGCCTAAGTGTATCTCATGACGTTGCCTGCCAAGATTGTCACCTACGGCAAAGTCGCTTTTATCGCACATAACTCAAAGGGTAGTCCCAGTCTAAGCCTAGTCAAGATGGAGCTTCAGTAAGTATTTTTCTTTAATGATTGAAAAAGGCTTGAATACAATCATCAAAAAAAATGAACGGAGTTATTCTCTTCAAGAAGATGTACTCGATCTGGGTAAATTTTGGAAAAATCCTTAATGAACCATCGGTAGAAACCGGCATGACCGAGAAAACTCCGAACACCCTTTACGGTGGTGGGATGAGATAACTTAGCAATCATGTCGATTTTGGCTTTATCAACTTCAATCCTTTTTTTGGAAATCTTATGGCCAAGGACAATGCCTTCTTTTACCATAAAATGACTTTTTTCCTAATTTAGACAAAGATTGGTGTCTTCACACCTTTGAAGCATCTGTCAACAACGAGAGAGGAATTTTCAAATGAATTTCCCAAAGACCGAAAGTGTCCATGAAGACTTCCATCTGTTTTTCAATCATATCAAGAAAGATAGCCATCATACACCTCTGGAATGTGTCCGTGCATTGCACTAAGCCAAAGAGGCATGCAATGGTAGCGAATGTTCCAATTTTAAAGGAACATTGAATGTTTTCCTTTTCTTGATCATGAGGGTCGATGGGAATTTGAAAGTAACCCGAGAAACCATCGAGAAAACAATAGTACTCGTTTCCCGCTAATCTCTCAAGCATTTGATCTATAAACGGTAGTGGAAAGTGGTCTTTACATGGTTTTCATTAACTTCGGTATCAATGCATACACACCATCCCGTAACCAATCGAGTCAGAATTAATTCATTTTCATCATTTTCAACAACGGTAAAACCACCCTTTTTCGGTACGCAATGTACAGGGGCTTACCCAAGGACTATCCGAGATCGGGTAAATTAATCCGGCATCAAGAAGTTTTTCAACCTCCTTTTTTAATGACACGTGGATCTTGGATTCACCCGTCTTTGGTGATGAATCCGTCGTTTGTAGTTCTCATCCAAAAGAATTTTGTGAGTACAAATTCGGGTAAATACCATTGATTCGAAGAAGTTTCCAATGCAATGGCTCGCTTGTTTGACTTCAAAACCTTTATGGAGCGGCTTTTTCCTCAGACACTCAAGTCTTTAGCAATTAGTGATGGGGCAACTTGTTGTCACCTTCAAAAAATGCGTATTCGAGATGAGGAGGTAAGTCCTTAAGTTCGACCTGGAGGTTCATCAATTGAAGATTTAACAGTTTTAGCTTCACAAATTTTAAGTTCTTTTTTAATATCAGGCAAATAATTTTCTTGGTTGGGAGGGGGGTGATGGATCATCATTGAGAAATGATATTTCAAGAGAAGAAATATCCCCTTCCGAGTCATATAAGATCATCAATCCTCTGAAGCTTGGATCATCTTAAAGATCAGGAAAGCATCAACTCCTTTAATAAGATAAATCACTATCCTCGAAAGGATGAAGTCGGAGAAGAGGGTAGAAACTATCGGTCATAAAACGAGTGGGATTGTCTAACTTGTGATCACATCGGAAAAACCGAGAACTTCTTGAGAATACTCCTCACAAGCCATTTCAATAACGTCGATTCGGTTTGCCGTCATATCATCATAATTAGAAGAATATCTCGAAGTTTGGTCAAGGTTGAATGTTATGGCTTCTTTTCCAACACAAAGAGTTAATTGTCCTTCGTAAACATCAATCAAAGCGCGTCCGGTATTTAAGAAGGATCTCCCAAGAATTAGGGGAACTCGAGAATCGGCATCAAAGTCTACGACTACAAAGACGGACCTGTGAATGAACTTTCAATAACATTTAGGTAGAACATCTTCAGCAATACCGACCGGTTTTGGTAATCGAACGTCCTGCAAGTTAAAGAGTCAGATACAAGTAGGAGTGAGCTCAGGAAAGAAAGCTTTTCCACACGATAATGGCTTAGATTTATGGCCTAGCCCCGCAAGATCGGCCAGCTAAGCATCTATTCCGGTAAAATCACATGGTAATAAGAAAATTTGCCGGGGTCTTCCAGTTTTTGTGTAAACTTGCTGAGAAATAACCAGCCGAACAATGCTCATTTAAAAGGAGTTCGTAGCCATTTCACTTAACTTTTTCTATTGTTTCCAATTAAGGCTTTAAGAGTTGAGTGCAAATTTTGGCATAAGTATCAAAGTAACCGCTAAACTAAATTTCGAAATCATATCTTTGAAAGATATTGTAGAAATTCACAACTTGGACGTTAGCTTTTTCACACGCTTTTCATCATTACTTCTCGAAGGATATGGATTTAACGTATTTGGTTAGGCATCTAACACTAACGCACAGAATTTGGCATTGAGATTAACTGGACAACCATAGGTTGACTCTTTGTATTTCGTTATTAGTAGGAGGCACCGTGTCCTTTGTCACCTTGGTTTCACGTTCCACTACTTTTGGAGGGGATGAAGTAGTAGGAGTCGTGGGTCCTTGATAAAAAACTCCACTTCGGGTGGTAATACCTTTCAAATCTACCTTCGGGTTAGTAATGGTATTACTAGGGAGTGTCCCTGAACCTGAAGTAGAAGCGGTATTGGAATTCACAAATTTGGAAAACATGTCCGTTAAATTGGTCATTTGATTTTGCAAGTTTTGGTTCTGATTCTGCATATTTCTCATCACTGCATTATTAGCTTTGACGTAATTTTGAAAATCATCCTTCGACACACCTTGTGTTTTTCGGAGCTGGAGCTTGTGTAAGGTTACGCATGGTGGAACAGGGGGTTGATTAAACGTAGTTCGATAAATTAGGTCCTTGATTAACAAGGGGTAGGTTAGTGGAAACTTTGGTTGTCATTATTCCCCGTTTAAGTTGTAACGTTTTTTTGTTATTTTTTTTCCTTGGTATGTTTGCTTGTTGACGGAGGAAAACCGGGAGGTCGAATTTGATTAGCAGTTGGGGCTCGGTAACTGGAATTTCCTTGATTGAAATTAGCTGTTGCTGCTTGGGTAACAAATTCTTGAATATTGTCACGATAAACGTTGCCATCGATGGCGGGAACAATTTTGGTAAAATGATACCACCACAAGTAACCAACTTTCCTCGACCCGCTTTACGGAGATGGGAGCTTGGTTTGGTTTTTTCTTTGCGAGAATAAAGCTTTCACCATAATCTTTACGTTCGCAAACATCGGGAGAAATACCGGGGGTAGAAGTGCTCAAACTCACTTTTGCAACAACCAGTTTGTTACGTGAATTACGAACCTTGGATTTGCTTTCAATGATTCTTAGGAAATCACGAGGCATTTTATCCAAAAAGTTACCACTCGCGGCGGAATTCAATGAATCTTGATCATTAGAGTTCAAAGCATTATATAAAGTATCGAGTTGATGTAACTCTGAAAATCCATGATGTGGGCATACTCAAAAAAGATCATTGAATCGGTCCCATGCCTCGTAGAAAGTTTTATCAAATCTTTGTTGAAATCTCGTGATTTCATTTCGAAGATTTGTTGTTTTGGAAGGAGGGAAAAATTTATTGATGAATTTCGAAACAAGATCATCCCATGTGAGAATCGATCGAGGGGGTTCTTTTTCTAGCCAAATCCGGGTTGCACCCTCGAGAGAAAATGGGAAAAGCATAAGCTTTACCGACGTACTCGGGACGTTCGGGAACTTCATCGTAGAAGTGATCTTGTTGAAATAACGGATGTGAGCATGAGGGTCTTCTTTGTCATGTCCGAAGAATTGTTTGTTTTGAACGAGGGTAAGCAAACCGTGCTTAAGCTCAAAGTTGTCCGCGGTGATTTCGGGCACAACGATGGCATCCTCGTAACCCACGGTGGGTGCTTCGAGTAATTGAGCCATAGTACGATTATCATCCATTGTAACTACGGGAATAGGTTCAATAAGATTGAATGGTTCAACAAAAGTCGGATTGACTTGTTGTTGTTGACGGTTAGAATTACGAGATTGAGAACGAGTGCGCATGCACTAAAAATGTAAAAAGAAAATTAATACTAAAAAAATTTTAATATTTTTTTTGGTATTTTAACAATGAATTTTAAATATGGACAATGAGATAAGACACTTAAACCTAATAATCAACTTGCTTCTCGGTAACTCTTTAAAAGAATTAACTTTTAAAGGTGAGCCGTACGTCGCAAGAGACACAAAAGGTAAGTTTTTGATCTTTGGTTCGGGAACTTATTGATGGATAATACTTCAATTGAAAGTATTATTTGTTGGTGTTCTTTTACCAACTTGGTGAAATTATTTTATTTTTCTTTTTATGGATAATGTTTTTATGTTTTTGGTTTTTTCTCTTTTTTAGATTTTTGGTTTTATATTTTAATTATACTAATAAAAGAAAATGAAAAATATTTTTTTATTTTTTATATATTTTTATAACAATAAAAATAACTTCACAAGGAAGGGTCTTCAAAC
>BQNB010019633.1:0-66576 GCA_026074375.1 Tanacetum coccineum | reverse complement strand
GGTCCCCACTGTCGACCCAAAATGCAAAGGAAAAAAGTCGACCCAAAGAATTTTGGGTCGAATAGTTTGGGTCGACATGTTAGGGTTGAAATTGTCGACCCCAAGTACTTTGGGTCGACACCCTTTGTAACTTAGGGTCGAAATTGTCGACCCTAAACCCTTATATTGTCGACCCTAAACCCTTTGTAACTTTGGGTCGACATGTTAGAAAGAAGTAATCACATAATGCCTCGAGTTTTCAAAAGAGTCTTCCCCAATTGGAAAACCAAAAGACTCTCACTAGGTTTTCTGCTAAAGTACCTAGATCACCACATCCATCATATAGCATGAGTGCGTGAGTCTTAAGGCCGAGATAAAACAAGAATAGAATAACATGGCAGCTTAATTAACCTTTAATTTTAATATATTATTCTATTATCAAGTAACAGTAGAATTGATTCTAGGTGTTTATTCATTATTTATGGCAAGGATTGCATGTCGTTGCCATAATTTTCCAATAAAACAATAAATAAATCAAGATTTCATACAGCCCTAGCGTGTTTAATATGTGTGTAACCCATAAAACACCAAACGAGTTGGATCGTGATGCCACTGTTGGGATTTGATAACTAGTTAACTATTAACACTACAAGTACGCAACGGATATGGATCAAGTAAAGTGAATATGATTAACACACACAATAAATAAACAATAGGGTAAACAAGAAAACTAACCCTTGAATTCAACAGCAAATGATAATGAAACAAAGTGAATAAATGTCCACCTCTATGAGTGCTCACACAAACACGTCCAACAAATGCACCCGGATGCTAGTCCAACCTCACGTGTATCACAAACAACAATTGTATATCAACCACAACTGAAAACCAAAGTCTAAAAGCCACTCTTACCACTGGACCGAAAATCAGAAAGTGGTGCGAGGGTTTTCATCGATTTTCGATCTACCGAAAATGGCAGATACAACCAAAAATCCAACTAACCAAACCCTAATCACTTCTAGCTGTTGTCACACAATGAGAACAGGTAAACTAAAGTACTAAACCTTCTGTTATATGCCTGCGATCAAACCACGATCAGATTGACCCTTTTGGATCAACCGAATTTAAGCAAAAGGTATAAAGGAGGACCGAAATTCAACAAAACCTATTTAGGGTTTTGTTGTAATCGGCTGTGTAAGTAAGAGAGGAGTAGCAGGTATTTTGGAGGGTTTTGGATCTGTATTTCTCGTCTATATGAGCTAGGGGTGAGGGTTTTTATAACCCTTAAACCCTACTCATGATAAGCCTTAGAATAAGACTCCAAACCTTATCACAACACCTTTCTCCTCCTTATCACCTACATCCATTGAACCTAGATATCCCCTAGAACCTTCCAAGTGGCCGGTTTCACAAGGACACCACAATGGTCTTGTCTAGTCGATATTTGGTCCAAATGGTTTACTTTAGAAAGCTACGTGAAGTTACAAACGCATTCTATGTGTTTAACGTGTGTGCCCCCAATAGGCTCACACATTTCTAGTTGTACACCGCTAGTCCAACTCACATAATCCAACACGAACAACAAAATGCGGTATTGTTTGTTTGTACCAACTAGCTAGAACTTATTATATGAAAACAATTTTGAAATAGCCTAATGTTGTTATATATTGTGCAGGTTATTTGATACGCACTACAGATGAAGGAGAACCAACATGCATTGCAAGTAATTTTTAGAAAGCTAAGGTGCTAGGAGCCAACAGTGGGAACCAAGCAATTGCGAAAACCACATTTTTACAACTGCAATAAGAAGACATGTGAATTGGCTCAGATGTCATACCAAGTAAAAACACGGTTGCATTTTATGTCATCCTGTATTTCTCATGCCAAAAGCAAGAATGACTGGTTGATAAATCATCATAGCCAAACAAGTACCGTCCAAAGTAATGACAAACACCACCGCAAAAAACCATTAATCCACCAAACCATCAGCGAGACTTCGATTAACCCACCAGATCCACCAAAACAGGTTCACAACATACAATGAACCCACTAAACCAAATGCCACATAAGCATGGCACAAATTTTCTTATCCTCCAAGTTGTCAGCTCGACTTCGAGCTGCCATTTAAACAGAGCCAGATCAAACCATAGTTCCATAATGCACTTAAACCACCCCACTTCGTAAAGCCAATTCTCCAACTAGAGAAATTCACAACAGTACATGCTTTAAACCCCAGCTTGAACAAATGTCATATAGTAGATGATACAAAACACGGTATCATTTTATGCCATCTAGTGTTTAAGCCATCAGCTCGACACCAATTTATTAATCCACCAAAACTGTTAGCTCAACTTTAATTAACCCACCAAAATAGGTGCTTAACATATAATTAACCCACCAAACCAAGTGCTACATAAACATGGAACCAATTCGTTAGTCCTTTAAGGCATCAGTTCAGCTTCAAGCTAGCATGTGAACATATTCAGATCGATCCGCAACTCCATAATGTACTCAAGCCACCCCACTTCATAAATCTAATCCTTCAACCCAACGAATTCACAACAATACCAGCTCTAAACCCCAGCCTAGACAAATGTCATATGGCACAGGATACAAAACATGGTTGCATTTTATGCCATCCAGTGTTTAAGCCGTCAGCTCGACACTAATTTGTTAATCCACCAAACTGTAAGCTCGGCTTTGATGAAACAATCATTACACCAAAACAGATGCACAACATAGGATTAACCCACCAAACCAACTACCACTACAACATTTACCACTATCCCCAGCGACAATTCCACGCCTTCCCGGGTGACTTGTCGTTGGGGATACCAATCCCGGGCGACATGTCGCCCGGGATAAATTAAAGGGGAAAGCTCGCCAGGGATACTTTCCCGAGCGACTTGGTGGGGCCCGCATAGTTTCAGCCAAACTATTAAGTACTACGGTGTATGACTTTCTCGGGCGACATGTCGCCCGGGAAAGTGGTTTAATAAAAAAAAATTAACCCTTAAGATAGATTAATTAATTAATTTTGACCTATCCCGGGCGACATGTCGCCCGGGAAAACTTTCATATACGTGACTTTCAACTTATAAATACTTATTATGTCTGATTTAGTGTCAGTTAACCGGGCGACATGTCGCCCGGGATTAGTAAATCACTTTTTAATTTCCCTTTTCCCGGGCGACATGTCGCCCGGGATTCGTTTTTAATTTTTTTTGTTTTGACTTTCCCTGGCGACATGTCGCCCGGGATAGGTCTGCATTTTTTTAATGCAGCCCGCACAGCAGGCAATTTCTAGATTTTTTTTAGAATTTTTCCGGAAAAAATCTACCAAATATCAAACCTGTATAAACCAATATAGACTCTATCCAAATGCATCACAACTTATACCAAAACACAATACAATATAACGGATCAACGCATTTGATCTAATAAAGCTAAATCGTTCAAAATCCTAATAAACACAATATAGTCTACAAAACGGGGCTTCCTAGTCACAAACCTTGCATTATCCGCAAAATACAAGTCAATAATCAACTACATAACATGTACAGGGAAACAAATGTTTACATAAGGGTCACCAATATATAGTTGAAGAAACAAAATAGCATACTAACCCATATATATAACATCTCTAACTATCGCCATCCACCTCATCCTCCTCATCCTCGTCGCCGTCCTCATCGCCGCCCGGCTCATCATCCCCGCACCCGCTACTCCCGCTGGCACCCCCAAACTTAGGTGATGACTTAAACTGATCAAGCATTTGTGAAAACTTGTCGTCACTCCTAAAAAGCCTCATCATCATCTTCACCTATTTGGTTAGACTCTTGTTACTCTTTTTGAGCTTTTCGACATCGGTGGGGTCGACGGTGGATTGAGGCGGGGGCGGACATCCATCCATGGCGCGTCCCGGCAATACCCTACCAACACTGGGAAGGTGCCCCCGCTGCTTGCCCTTTCGAACGATGGCCATGATCTCTTCTTCGGTGTAGGGCACACCCGTCTCGGTGTTGGATCCTAGACGCTACAGCCTCAACATCTCATCCTATGTAGTGACAAAAACACAAAATAATTAATATATTAGTCGGGTTGCTACATTATTTCTCGACAAATCATTAAAGTGCATGTTTTGAAACAAAACTTACGTATAGAGCTCGGTCCTCATCCCGCACGAATACCCCGCCAACAGTGTGTGTCACGAAGAAGGTGTGGATCAGCGACGGGTACTCTCGAGTGGATGAGCTCTCCATCTGTACATACACACGTATATAAGATGAAACAAATTAAAAACGACAAATCACAACACACCAAAGCGTATAATCAGATATATAATGTATATATGTATGTAAAATAATTATAATGTTTATTACCATCTGATCTCGAAGGAGAGCAAGTGATCGGGATCCCTGCTGGCATACGACCGTGCTCTTTACCTGGTTTTGGCAATTTTTGAGTCTCTCGCTTTGAGGTCCAGAGATCATTTCAAAAGGCAAGCTGGGCATCTTAATCTGCCAGGGTAATGTTCTCGGGACGTCGCTGCCTGATGCTCTCCACGTCGGACTTACCTGGTCTCGGTTTATAACCAATGCGCTGGCCTTAGAGGAAGACCTTGCGTTGGTAATTGTACAACTTTTGCAAATGCTGCTGGATGCCCGCATTGATATTTGTCCAGCGTTGGGATTGCATATGAGGCTTCAAGTCAAACTGCGTCTGCAATCATATACAACAAAACAAAGACAGAGTTAGAGATATAATTTATATATTTATCTAAACAATTTGTTTTTATTTTATTTATATGAATAAATAAATAAACGAATTATAGATAAATATACACATTAAATAAATAACACAATAATGAAATAAACAAAAAAAGATAATGAAATAACTGACCCCAAATCTTTGTCACGACTACCGCCTTTCGCTCCGCCGGGACTTTTGCCACAGAAGAGGTAGTAACAAAGGCATCTCCTAATGAGCTCTCCAAGGTAGTTAGACCAATGAGACGCATGGTCACCAAGATGCATCGTGGTCTTTTTGTCGTCCCACTCAAACCGGATCGAGACGGGGCCTTTGTCATCAGTGATCTTCTTTAACACGAGGTTCCAGGTCTCCTGGTGGGTATATAGCCTGCCCGCTTTCCTTCCACCCAAATTGGGTTTTCGGGTGCCTTTGTCTGCAAAATTAAGTGAGTGATAAAGTCATAAAAATTCAAGGCAAGCAAATTCAATGTATCAAATTTATGCTTGTATTACAATAATCCAGAAATTCTTACCTCGGTTAACGAAGCAACCCCCGCAACCGGTGGGTATATGGTATGTAGGGGGACCATCATCACGCCGACCGGTCCACCAGCCATGGCCCCCGTTTGCAACATCTGCTGGGAAAAGTTTAAAAATAATTAATTTTAAGTATCCCGGCGACATTTCGCCCGAGCAAAAATTTAAAAAATAATTCAGCTTATTTCCTTATTATAAAATATATATTTTATAAGTAATAATTTATAAAGATACATATAAAATATATAATTATTATTAAAAAACATATATATTATAAAATTATAAAAATACTAAAAAAAGTTCGGTTTCTCGGTTCGTTCCAGTCGAGTCGAAATGTTATTCCCGGTTTGGTTTCTCGGTTTGGACCTTATATATTTTATAAATAATAATTTATAAAGATACTTATAAAATATATAATTATTATTAAAAAAATTATAAAATATAAAATTATAAAAATACTAAAAAAACATTTCGGTTTCTCGGTTCGTTCCGGTCGAGTCATATCAAAGGTAGCAAAACTACTTAATTAATTACATAATTGACTAGTTAACATTAGATGTCCAACAGATGAGTCGATATGTTTTCGTTGTACATTAGATGTTCAACGGATGAGTCGATATGTTATCGTTGTACATTAGATGTTCAATGGATGAGTCGATATGTTATCGTTGTACATTAGATGTACAACGGATGAGTCGATATGTTATCGTTGTACATTAGATGTGCAACTAGATCATATGTTATCTTGTACCTTAGATGTCAACGATGAGTCGATAGTTATCGTTTTGACATTAATGTCTAACGATGCGTCGATATGTTATCGTTGTACATTAGATGTCAACGGATGATCGATATGTCATCGTTGTACCTAATGTCAACGGATGATCAATATGTTATCGTTGTACATTAGATGTTCAACGGATGAGTCGATATGTTATCGTTGTACATATAGATAATCAACGATGAGTCGATATGTTATGGTATACAATAGACTTCAACGGATTGAGTCGAATATTTGATGGTTAATACATTAGACGTTCAAACGAGAGTCGATATGGTATGGTTATACATTAGACATTCAACGGACGAGTCGATATGGTATGGTTATACATTATACGTTCAACGGATGAGTCGATATGTAAGGTTATACCATTAGTCGTTCAACAAATGAGTCAATATTTAGGTTATACATTCGACGTTCAACGAATGATCGATAGTTATGGTTAACATTAGAGGTTCAACGAATGCGTCGAAAATTTATGGTTTATTAACATCAGACGTTCAACGTAGAGTCGATATTTAGGTTATACATTATATTCGCTATTAATTATTTAAGGTCAAAGTTGACAAAGAAAGACTCAGAAAGTCAAAACTGGACAATAATTTTGGGACGGAGGTAGTACTTTAAAATTGAACTCTTAAAGGAGGAGAACCCAACGTAGCAATCTTGCCTTGGCGTCTTTTTTATTAAATAGGTACTTAAGGGCGGAATGATCTGTATACACTATGCTTTTATTCATGATGAGGTATGACCGGATTTTTTCGAATGCGTACACCACAACTAACATTTCCTTTTCCATTGTGGTGTAGTTCGATTCTGCCTCGGTCATTTTTTAGCTTGCATAATGTATAGGCCTAAAGTGTTTCTCAATTCGTTGCCTCAGAACTACACCTATGGCATAGTCACTCGCATCGCACATAAGCTTAAAGGGCTGGTCCCAGTCAGGGGCAATCAGAATTGGAGCTTCGGTTAATTTCTTCTTTAAGGTCTGAAAAGCTTGAATGCATTCCTCGGAGAAAATAAAAGGAGTGTTTTTCTCAAGGAGATGGGTCATGGGTCGAGAAATTTTTGAAAAGTCCTTGATGAATCTACGGTAGAAACCTGCATGTCCAAGAAAACTCCTAATACCCTTGACGGTAGTTGGGTGAGGTAACTTAGAAATCACGTCTATTTTGGCTTTGTCGACTTCTGTAACACCCCCATTTTTACATATAGCAGCGGAAGCTAATCTGGGGTCTTACTTCAAGGTACAACAATCATAATCATAGAAAACGAATCAAAAAGAGTCGTTTATGAAAATAAGTTATCATTCATTATTTCTTCAGAGTTTTTACAAACGAGAGGTTCCCAAAATCTATATAATAGTTTGAATGATAACGGTTTTTCCATCTTCATGTCCTCGCCACTCCGTGCCATTAGTTACCTGAAATAAAACATGCTAAAAAGTCAACACAAAGGTTGAGTAAAATCCATAGGTTTAAGTAATATAATTTGAATGCTAATGCGATATTTGGGTTACGTTGATATACACCCAGTATTGAAAACATAATTTATTATTGCCATTAGCTCATGAATCCGAAGCCTTAGGGTATGGTGATACGTTATAGCCCCTGCGGGTACCTTTGCCAAAATACCCGCGTGATTTCTAATGATGTGCAATTGGTTACACGTAACTTGGTACACCAACGGGGAGTCCAGCCCAAAAAGATCTATTCACATCATTCGCACTTACTACGGAGAGTAATTAACGGTTCATGATTATGGGGACTTAAAGGCAAAGCAATTACTTAGGCACATAGGCAATATTAAATTGAAATACATACAGAAATAATTGCATTCAATTTTTATAGCATGTATCCTCCGTCGCGGTTATAAACATATAAATATTGAAATGCGAGGCTATGAACCACCTGAACAGATTACAGGGAAATTGATAGCAAATTATAGAACATGAAAGTAGCGGATTCGTCACGGAAACCGGTTAATATATGACCAAGTCTTATTTTGATTGAATATAAGATTTTTACATCGATGTCGGTTTTGATAAAAAAATATCATACACCTTCGGGCCATCATAAATCAGAAGTCATTCAGTAAACATTGGAGATAGTGCACTTTAAAGCGAAAAACCCAACAACTCATCAGAATGTAAATAACCAAGATGAAACTCCATAATATGAGCTCCCTTGTATGTTTGTATAGATATGAAATCCTGACATGATTTTTAAAGCACAAGATGATGAATGATATAATATTATAACATAAGCAGTTTTAGCATCTTTTATTCAATATCTGGAAATGTATAATGGCACGTCAAGCCATTAAATAAATAGTTTATGTCTTGTAATGTTTTGAATGTGTTTTTATACTTTTTCAAAATGTTACATTTTAGACCCTTGAGTTTGAAAAGTGGCAGAATATACCCTTGGAGTTTGCACTTTTACGACTTTGGTCCCTCAAGTTTAAAAGATATACCAAGTAAACCTTGTACTTTAAAAAGACATAATATATCCCTGTAGTTATAACTTTGATAAAATGACATTTTTAGTCTTTTAGTTTATAAAGTTTCTGAAAGTTACGAATATACCCCTGCATGATTATAACTTGCAAAACATGTCCAAAATTGCCATGCACGCTTATCTTAACATTTTAATAGACATTTTATAATATAATAAAACTAAAAAATGAAGATTTAACACAACGCAAGTTTAAATTTTTTGATTCGTTAACTAGAAGAAAAACGTGTCCATATTAGGGTTTAAAATGAAAACCGCAGGTTTATAAGCTCAAATTCTCGACTTATCAAAGCACTTATTTTAATGTTAATTAAGCTTATTGGGATAGAATAATAAAATAGTTTACAAGCTTAGCTTATAGATTAAGTAAAAACATAAAGTTAGGGTTTTGGGTGTACGGTTTTGGATCAAAAAGGTATAACACATAGGTTTTTGAGTTCAAAACTTTATATTATGATTTTAGCATGATCATATGAACATTATAAAGGTATGAATACAGAATATAAGCTTAGAGAACCTGGTCTTGATCTTATAGCTTAGAAACAGGTCGGAATTGGGACTTTTAGCTTCGTGCGCCTAGAATTTAGTTTCTTTTGCTTCCTTTCTGTACTTGAGCCTTCTTAAGACCACTTAGGATCTATTAGAGCAAAGGATTGCTTCTATGTAAGGGTTATAGAGGAGGAAGTGGGGGATGAAGAAAAATGAAGAGTTATGGCTTCTATTTATAGTCATTTGAAGGTGAGGAGGTTAAGGAAGCCTTAGGATCTGATCTTCACACATGTATGGGCTAGTATATGATGTGTAGAGGCTAGTAGATGTGGTGTATAAGCTAGAAACTAGCTTTGGTGAGGTGTTTACCCCTTTTCTTTGCCGCGGCTATGCACTAGAAGAAATCAAAAGATAAGTTCATTTTAAAACAATATTACAATGGAAGATATATTGAAGAGAGGTGTTGTAAGCTGCTTAGGAATGAAATAGCATATCATTGATGTGCTTGGTTGCAAGAAAAATAGTTAAAATGGGTTAATTTTGCAAGGGTTTGTAATTTCGGGTTCATTTTAGGGTTCATAAAGGGTTCGGGTTGAGTTGTTTTGCTTGTAATTCATGTACATTTGGTCAGGGAATGATAGGGTTACTGATCCTAAGGATTATAATCAAAATTTGAGAGGTGGTTTAGGTTAAAATGGGCAGAAAATGAGTAAACGGGTCAAAGCTCAATTTAATGCACAATTAGGGCACAATTAGGGTTTTCTGGATTTGTTTCTTGTATAATTGATATAGAATGATGAAATGATAATGGAATATGTTTGATAAGGTTATAATTGATGTTATTATAACTTATTTGGGAGTTGGTTTAAGGTTATGATGGATAATAGTCAAGAAACGAGTCATGGTTTAGAAACTAGCTCGGTTTTAGGGTTTAGGGTTTTGAATTAGGGTTTTGAGTATAAAAAGATGTATGAAAGCTTATGAATAGAATAATTAGGGTTTACACATTGTAAAATGAGTGTAGTAGCTTGCACACAAGTGATGGTGAAGAAATTATAATGAAAACGGAGGTAAAACGGCTATTTTGGAGATCATGCTTAATGACTTGTACATTAAGCTTTTAGAGACTTGTACTTTGACTTGAAGAGATTTTATATTTCAAATGAGATGTTATATTTCTTGTACGTATGATTTATTAGCTTGTGTATTCACTTTAGATGTTAATCCTTCATGGAATTAGGGTTTAGAGGCATCCGATAACGGTTTAAAGCCCGTTTTGATATAACGTTGCGAATGGTACATTATAGGAATAATGTACTTTGTAAAAATGATATTATGATATTGAATTGATATATTATGATGATTGCTTGACATATATGAAGATAGGATTGCCATAGATAGGTTGCCTGAGCCCGTTAACTTTATATAGATTCAAGAATGTTTCATCTTGTAATATTGGCAAAGTAAGTAAGGTAATGTAATAAAGCGAAAAATTTCCAATAAAAAGGTGTTTCATTATAAAATTGAATTAGATTGTACATCATCTAACTTAATAGATGGATATTTACATTTATGAAAATTGCGGGTTGTTATAGTCTCCACCCCTTAAAGAAATCTCGTCCCGAGATTTAATTGGATTTCGAAGAGATGATTGAAAACAGATGAGGATATTTGGCACGAATTTCATCTTCGCGTTCCCATGTAAACTCTGGTCCTCTTTTAGAGTTCCATCACACTTTGACTATAGGAATACGACTTTGCTTTAGAAGCTTGATTTCATGATCCATTATCTCCACTGGTTCTTCTACAAAGTTGAGTTTGTCGTCGAGTTGAAGTTCTTTCATTGGAATAATAAGAGATTCATCGGATAAACATTTCTTGAGATTAGAAATGTGGAAAGTATTGTGGATACTACTAAGCTCTTCAGAGCTCTAGTTTGAGTACGCCACTAGGGCCCATTCGTTCCAAGGATTATGGAAAGGTTCCAATTATCGTGGGATTAAGCTTTCCTCGTTTTCCGAATCGAAAGATACCCTTACGGGGTGATACTTTTAACATAACACGATCGCCAACTTGAAATTCTAAAGGCTTTCGCCTTATATTGGCGTAACTTCTTTGTCGATCTCTTGCAGCTTGCAAGCGTTGACGAATTTGCACGATCTTTTCAGTGGTTTCTTGATTATTCTGGTCCTGTAAGTTTGAGAATCTCCGACTTCGGCTCCAGCTCAAACAGGTGACTACACTTCGACCTAAAGGCATCGAACGGTGTTGCCTTGATACTGGCATGATAACTGTTATTGTAGGAAAATTCTACCAATGGTAAATGTTTATCCCATCCTTTCCCGAAATCTATAACACACACGTGCATGTTCTTCGAGTGTTTGGGTGGTTCTTTCACTTTGTCCATCGATTTATTCAGGAGATAGCTTACTCATGTTAGTTGTTCAAACCCAAGCATTTGCAATGATTGCCAAAATCTGGAATGTGAAATGACTGGTCACATCCGAGATGATAGAATTGTACGCATGTCGATGAGACCTATTTCTTTGATGAAGAACCTTGTAAGAGTTTCCATACTATCAGTCGCTCGAGTGGGTATGAAATGTGCTGATTTGGTAAGACGATCGACAATGACCCAGATGGCATCATGTCCGGTTGAGGTTTTGGGTAGCTTTGTAACAAAATCCATTGTTATTCTTTCCCATTTCCACATAGGAATTTCTGGTTGTACCAATAAGCCGGATGGCTTTTGACATTCTGCTTTAACTCTAGAACATGTCAAACACTTGCTAACATATTCTGCGATGATTGCCTTCATGTTAGGCCACCAATAGAGTTTCTTTAAATCATGGTACATCTTATCAGAACCCGGGTGAATAGAATATTTTGATTTATGAGACTCATGCATGATTAAGTCTCTCAAACCGCCAAAAAGTGGTAACCAACTTCGGTTTTTGATACAACGAGTTCCATCAGGACGAATTTCAAATGATTTTTCCTCTCCTCGTAGGTTCTCGTTTTTGACATTTTCTTCTTTGAGAGCTTCATTTTGGGCTTTGAGAATTTGAGATGGTAATTTTGGATGAACGGTTAAGATTAATGCTCTGACTCGGAGGGGTTTGGTTCGTTTCTTTCGACTTAAGGCATCTTTCGGCTTAAGGCATCTAACCATCGGCGTTGCCTCATATTCAATTCTTTTTGACGAAGAATATGTTGAAGGCTCTTGTGATCAGTGAAAACTGTACACTTTGTACTGTATAGATAGTGTCTCCAGATTTTAAGAGCGAATATTATTGATCTTAATTCGAGATCGTGAGTAGTGTAGTTTTCTTCATGAGTTTTGAGTTGTCGAGATGCATAAGCATTGACTTTTTCTCTTTGCATTAATACAGCTCCTAACCCTTGAAGAGATGCATCACAGTAAACGATAAAATCATCGTTTCCTTCTAGTAATGCTAAGATTGGTGCTTCACAGAGTGTTTGTTTAAGGAGTTGAAAAGCTAATTTTTGTTCTTCGCCCTAGATATAACTCTTGTTTTTCTGGGTTAATTTAGTCAAAGGCTTTGCAATTTTTGAAAAACCTTCGATAAATCTTTGGTAATAGCCGGCGAGTCCTAAGAATTGACGCACTTCTGTGGGTGTAGTGGGAGATGTCCAATTCTTAACAGCTTCAATTTTGGCAGGGTCAACATGAAGTCCTTGACTATCGATGAGATGACCAAGAAATTGCACGATATGAATCCAGAAATCACATTTAGAAAACTTGGCATACAATTTCTCTTTTCGGAGTAATTCCAAGATAATTCTGAGATGATTTGCATGTTCTTTTTCGTTATGAGAATAGATAAGAATATCATCGATAAACACTATTACGAATTTATCCAGATATGGTTTAGATACACGATTCATGAGATCCATGAATACAGCAGGTGCGTTTGTTAAACCAAATGGCATGACTTGAAATTCATAGTGTCCGTATCTTGTTCTGAAAGCAGTCTTAGGAATATCTTCTTCCCTTACTCTCAGTTGATGATAACCTGATCTTAAGTCGATTTTTGAATAAACGCTTGAACCTTGAAGTTGATCGAATAAGTCATCGATCCTTGGTAATGGATAACGATTCTTTATGGTAAGTTTATTCAACTCTCGGTAATCGATACACATTCTGAAAGATCCGTCCTTCTTTTTAACAAATAAGACAGGAGCTCCCCAAGGCGATGTACTTGGTCGAATGAAACCTCGGTCGGTTAGTTCTTGAAGTTGGTTAGATAACTCCTGCATTTCTGAAGGAGCCAATCTATAAGGTGTTCGAGCTACAGGTGCTGCTCCGGGGATTAAGTCGATTTGGAATTCTACTTGGCGAACGGGAGGGAGACCAGGTAGATCTTCAGGAAAAACATCTGGAAATTCTTTGACTACGGGAATGTCTTCTAGTTTCTTCTCGTCTGATTTCTTCTCCATTACTTGAATCATGAAAACTTGACAACCTCGGGATATATACCTTTCGGTTTTTATACAGGATATGAGATTTAGTTGAGTTTTACTTCGATCACCTTGAATGATTAGAGTTTCACCGTTGATAGGAATGTGAACAACTTTTTCATCATAGAGAATTTTGGCATGATACTTGGATAACCAGTCCATACCGATGACAACGTCGAAACTACCAAGCTTAATTGGCATGAGATCGATTTTGAAAGGTTGATTTAGCAGGGTTAAAGTGCAGCCTTTAATAACAGTGTTTGTGCTTACTAAGTTTCCGTCAGCCATTTCGATATCGTAAAATGTATCTATTGTAATAGATGGAATTTTTAGCTTAGAGGCAAGCGATATGGATATAAAGCTTTTATCAGCTCCGGAATCAAACAATACTTTGACTAAATGCTGATTTAATAGAAACATACCCGTAACTACGTTCGGGTCTTGTTGAGCATTCCTATCTTTTAGCATGTAGGCTCTTCCTTGGGCATTGATGTTGGTCTTGCGGCACTAGTTTGTATAATGCCCTTTTTCTCCATAGGCATGACATACAACTGTCACTGGTAGTTGATTACTTCCAGTGGCTGGCTTCTTGTTTCGGCAGTTCTTACTCAAATGACCCACCTTGTTGCAAATATTACATTTGCCAGTACAAGGTCCGGTGTGATGGAAATTGCATCTCTTGCACAAAGGGAGATCTCCGGCATACCTACCATTTTCTGATGGAGTAACAGCATAGGCTCTACCAGCTTCTTGCCTTCGATTTTGTTGTTGACGATTGTTGCAGCGATTGTTGGTGTTGCGGTAGTTGTTGTTGCTGCGGGAGCTGTTGTTGAAAGTTCTTCTATCGTCAAACATTCTTTTGTTGTCACTCGATACTTGCATTGGAGCATACTTAGTTACTTGATCCATTAGCCTTTGGGCTATGTTGATGGCTTCCTTTAAAGTTTGAGGTTTAGAGGCAGTAACATTTCCTTCAATGCTTCGAGGTAGTCCCCCGATGAAAGCTTCCAAGAGTTTATCGTTGTTTGGCACCATGTTTGGACATAGAACCGTTAATTCTTGGAATCTTCTAACATAAGGTTTAAGATCATTTCCCTTTACAATCAGATTGTAAAGTTCTTCTTCCATCTTTCTGATCTCAGTCCGGGGACAATACTTGTTTGTCAGAAGCCTTTTTAACTCAGTCCAGGTGATTTGATTGGCTTGCTCTATTCCCATAGGCTGGGCATATGCATTCCACCAGGACAAGGCATCGTCAGTTAAAGTACCAGTAGCAAATGTTACTTTGTTTTCTTCGGCACATCTGCTACGAGAGAACACTGATTCGGTTCATTCAAACCAGCGAATAAGGCCTACTGCTCCTTCCGTACCATTAAAGTAGAAAGGTTGACAGCTAATGAACTCTTTGTAGTTTCCCGTTTTCACTGCAGGAGTTCCAGTAGGACCGGTGTTCCTGTTGGGATTACTAGCACTTGCCATTGTCGCAGCTTGAGCTTCTAGAGCCGAGGTGACACTATCAGCAACTAACTTTCTAATGGCATCTTGAGTCATAGCCGGTGCTTCCGTTGTTGATGCTCTTTTTGGAGGCATTCTACTAACAAAAGATAACACGTAATAAGAATGATATCACAAGTATAATGCTTGTTCTTGAAATGCTTAAAGAATAATGCTTTATTTAAGCATTTTTAACAATGGTGATATCTAAAGGTTATGGTATGATGATGAATGTACGATGGATGAATGAATGATGAGATGAATAAAGTGGTAAGAAACAACAAGGTAGATAACGGGATTGCCTTTGTATTTAAGAACAACTTGCCTTAGTACTATACATAGTCAAGATTTGACAAGTGTTTTTATTTATACCACACATATCCTGTGTAGAACCTAGCCACGGGATGATTTAGAATTTCCTCGATTTGTTCCTCATGACGCTCGATAGTTGACTTTTGAGAGCTTTCGCCAATCTCAAAAGTTTGAGGTTGGAACGGGGTAGAAGAAGATGATTTTGTTGGTGAAAGAAGTCCTTCTGGAAGAAAGAATTCTTGAGGTTTAGGAGGTATGATAATTGGAGGCGGGATTGGTGATTTTTCAGTATAGAAAGCTTGTAAAACCTTCATGTAAGGATCATCGGGAAATAACGAAAGGGTCGGTGAAGCTAGCGGGACAATTCCAAATAAATTGGAAGCACTAGAGTAAGTTTTCCCTGGAGAGGCCGGGACATAATCCGGAGAAGCCGGGGGAACATAGTTTGGGAAATTGGAAGAAAAGGCATCCTCCAAATTAGAAATAGGACGATCGGGGGAAGACAACGTTCTGTTAATAACCCAATGATAAATAATATAAGTTATTTATCTAGTAATATAATAGTTATGTACCTTTACATACCATTCCGGGAGATATAGCGGCACAGAGGACTTTCTTGAATGGAAAAAGAAAAGTAGTTATAGTTAAGGTTTCAACATTGTTCTCTATAACGTAGGCTCTGATACCAAATTTGTAACACCCCCATTTTTACATATAGCAGCGGAAGCTAATCTGGGGTATTACTTCAAGGGTACAACAGTCATAATCATAGAAAACGAATAAAAAAGAGTCGTTTATGAAAATAAGTTATCATTCATTTATTTCATCAGAATTTGTACAAAAGAGAGGTTTCCAGAATCTAAAATACAACATTTGAATGATAACGGTTTTTCCATCTTCGTGTCCTCGTCACTCCGTGCCATTAGTTACCTGAGATAAAACATGCTAAAAAGTCAACACAAAGGTTGAGTGAAATCCATAGGTTTAAGTAATATAATTTGAATGCAAATGCGATATTCGGGTTACGTTGATATATACCCGGTATTGAAAACATAATTTATTATTGCCATTAGCTCATGAATCCGATGCCTTAGGTTATAATGATAATATTGCCCCTGCAGGCACCTTTGCCAAAATACCCGCGTGATTTCTAATGATGTGCAATTGGTTATCGTTACTGGATACACCAACGGGGAGTCCAACCCAAATATATATATTCACAACATTCGCGCTTACTACGGAGAGTAATTAACGGTTCATGATTATGGGGACTTAAAGGCAAAGAAGTTACTTAGGCAATAGTAAATTGAAATAACATGTAGAAATAATTGCATTCATGTTTATAGCATGTATCTCCCTCGCGGGTTTATAAAATAATTGAAAAGCGAGGCTATGAACTCACCTGAACAGTTATAGGGAAATTGATAGCTAATGTATAGGGAATGAAAGTAACGGCTTCAACACGGCAATCACAGACAACCTGGGTTAATATATGGCAAGTCTTAGTTTGATTGTATATATAAGTTTTTGGATATCGATGTTGGTTTTGATATAAAAATTATCATAACACCGTTCGGGCCATCATAGTTTAGAAGTCATTCAGTAAACGTTTGTGGAGCTAGGGCACTTTAAATCGTAAACCCAACAACTCAGACAGAACGTAATACCAAGATGAAACTTCTTAATATGAAGCTCCCTAGTATTGTGGTATGATATGGATCCGGGACATGATTTTTGAAAGCACATCGATGATGAATGATATAAGGATTAGAACATAAGCAGTTTTAAGCATTTTATTCAATATCTGGAGATGTTAAGCACGAGGAGCGTTAATTAAAGTTATGTCTGGTAATGTTTTGAATATGATTTTATACTTTTTCAAAATGTTACATTTTAGACCCTGGGGTTTGGAAAATTGCAAGTAGACCCCTAGGGTTTGCATTTTTACGACTTTGGTCCTTCAACTTTTATTGATATACCAAGTAAACCTTGTACTTTAAAAAGTGACATAATAGACCCCTATAGTTATAACTTTGATAAAATGACACTTTTAGTCCTTTTAGTTATAAGTTTCTGAAATTTACGATATATACCCCTTGCATGGATTATAATTACAAAACATGTCCAAATTGCCATGCAAGCTTAATTTAACATTTCAATAGTCATTTATAAGTTATAATAAACTAAAATATGAAGATTTAACACAACATAAGTTTAATTTAACGATTCGTTAAGTTAAAAGGTAAAACGGGTCAAATTAGGGTTTCAAAATGAAAACGCGCGGGTTTTAAGGTCAAATTCTCTTATGACTTATCTAGTACTTATATTTAACATATAATAGCTTATTAGTTTGATTATAACAAAAGTTTATAACTTTAAGCCCCAGTTTTAAAACAACATGAAATTATGGTTTCGGTGTACGCTTTTGAATCAAAAGGCATAACACTATAGTTTTTGAGTTCAAAGCTTTATTATGATTTAGCAAGAAACATATGAACAATAATAACAATTACATGAGGCAGAATATAAGTTTAGAGAACCCAGGTTTTGAAGCTATGGCTGGAAACAGTGACAGAATCAGACTTTCGGCTTCGTACCGGCCTAAGAATAAACGACTCGAAGGCTCCGTTTTCCTTCAGGATTCGCTTCTTGAACGTCTTTTATGATCCTAGGATCATATGGGAGCAAAGGATTGCTGCCTTAAGGGTTATAGTAAGAAGATGGGGGTGTGAGTTTCAAATGAACAAGGATGGCTTCTATTTATACTTGTGCGAGTTCAAGAGGAGTAAGCAAAGCTCTATCTCTGGTCTAGACACATGTACAAGCTAGGATTGAAGGTGTTTGAACTGGAATTGCAATGGGGGGAGGTCAGTTGAGTAGATTGAGGTTGTTTGGCTATGACCCGTTGTTGCCCAAGCGGGCTGAGATGGAGCAAAAACAAGCACAAGGTGCCTTTCATACTTGACCATGGAGTGTCATAGCTGCTGGTAAGCTGTATAAAGGGTCCAAGAAGTATCTTGGGTGTCATGGTTGCACATGGTGAAGTTTAAGTGGGTCAAAATGAAGTTAGAAAGGGTGCGGGTCAGAATTGAACTCGGCATGGTTTTCAAGAGTTTTTCTTAGGTACATTGGTATATAAAAGCGAACATGAAATAGATGAAATCGGTGTCAAGGTCTAAGGGAATTAAGTAAATTAGCATGATTAGGAAAATGATTGGTTATAACGAGTAAAAATGATGAAATGAGGTCACGGGATTCCAAATGGTACGGTTTAGGTTTCTTGACTTTCTAGGTTTATATTTCTTGTACATTGGGTCAAGATTGATAGATTATAGATCCTAGGTAGTATATTAAGGATAAATAACAATAATTGATAGGTGTTTTTAGTTAAAATGGGTAGAAAATGAATAAACGGGTCAAAATTATAATTATGGCATAATTAGGGTTTTATGGATTCGTTATGGTTTTCTAGGCTTTGATTTCTTGCACATTGCCAAGTTAATGATAGATAATGATTTGTAAACTCATTTTATGAGTTTACAATGGCCCTTGTTGGTTATTGGGATTAGAATGGTTTAAAACGAGTAAACGGGTTAAATGGACAATTAGTACAGTTTAGGTTTCTAGGATATGTTTTAACGGTACAAGTGAAGTAAAATGATGAAGTAATGATGAAAATAAAGATTTAATAGGATTGATATGGAATGTAAAAATAAGTTTTTACAACATATTAGAGTGTTGGGTTTGGATTTACAACGGATAAAAGCCAAAACAGTCATGGTATAAAAAATCCCAGGCTCGGTTTTAGGGTTTAGGGTTTTGAATTAGGGTTTTAAGCGCAAAAAGATGTATGAAAGCTTATGTATGGAATAATTAGTGTTCATATATTTTAAAATGAGTATAGTAGCTTGAACATAAGTGATAGTGAAGAAATGAGGATGAAAACGGAGGTAAAACGGTTATTTTAGGGATTGAGCTTAATGACTTGTATACTAAGCTTTTAAGGAATTGTACTTTGAATCAAAGGGATTTTATATTTCAAATGAGATGTTATATTACTTGTACATATACTTTAGTAGCTTGTGCATTCACTTTAGATGTCAATCTTTTCATGAGGTTAGGGTTTAGGGCATCCGATAATGGTTTAAAGCCCGTTTTGATATGATGTTGCAAATGGTACGTTATAGGAATAATGTACCTTGGTAATAAAATGATATTAGATATTGACTTGACATGTTATGAAGTTTGCTGACATATATGAAGAAGTGATTGTGCCATAGATGGTTGGCCTGAGTCCGTTAACTTTTAGTTATGCCCGGAAATATTGCCATATTGAGATATGGCAAAGTAATGAAATGTAATAAAGCTAAAAAATTCCCGTGAAAAAGGTGAGTTCATATATAACGATAGATGTACCCATCTAACTTAATAGATGGAGATTTACATTATGAAAAAATTGCGGGTTGTAATAGTCTCCGACCCCTTACGCAATCTCGTCCCGGATTAATTATTAAACTTCAATGTTGATTGAAAATAGATGGGATATTTGCCACAATTTCCGTCTTCCATGTTCCCATGTGTAAATTCTGGTCACTCTTTTAGAGTCCAACGTACTTTGATTATAGGAATATAAACTTCACTTGAGTGCTAGATTTCACGATCCTACTTCTACTGGTCTTCTATAAAGTTGAGCTGTCCGACGAGTTGAAGTTCTTTCATTGAAGACAGAGATGATACTCGTCCGGATAAACACAATCTAGAATTTGAAACGTGGAAAGTATTATGGATACTATTAAGATTTTCAGGAAGCTCTAGTCTGTATGCCACTGGGCCAATTCGTTCAAGGAATTTGAATGGTCCAATGTATCAGGGATTAAGCTTTCCTCGTTTTCCGAATTGAAAGATACCCTTGCGAGGTGATACTTTCAACATAACACGATCGCCAACTTGAAATTCTAAAGGCTTTCGCCTTACATTGGCGTAACTTCTTTGTCGATCTCTGGCAGCTTGCAAGCGTTGACGAATTTATACGATCTTTTCAGTGGTTTCTTGAATTATTTCTGGTCCTGTAAGTTGAGAATCTCCAACTTTGGTCCAACAAACAGGTGATCTACACTTTCGTCCATAAAGTGCTTTGAACGGTGCTGTAGGTTCCCGATTAACACTTTACTTCATAACACGAATCACAAATCGAATCAAGAAAGGAGAAAGAGAGTAGAAAAAAGTGAGAGAGAAGAGAGAGAGATGAGAGAAAAAGAAGAAAATAGATTTTATGAAAAACTAGATATTTTCTAAAAAGAAAATATCTATATATATGAGATATTTTCTGAAAAGAAAATATCTAAATATATATATACCCCTACACATTTAATGTGACGCGCGGGATATTTAACTAGGACCCGGGCTCGGGTTTTGGTTGGTATGTTAGCCAGAGAGTAAAGGTATGAGTTGTGATCAGCAACTCTCTCAGGATATGTAAAGCTACTGAATCTATCAATTGATACTGTCACTATTCTAGCAAAATCTTTCAAAGTTCTTCAATGTCGTTCATTACTTTTCAAGATTGTTGCTTCATGACAAGAAACTTCTCGTGTATATGGAGTCCAAGTCATTGATGACGCCATACGGAGAGTTCGTATATATCCTATCTTGGGAGTTTAAACGTGTTCTTTGATGCGAGAAGGTCAAACTTCTGGGGAAGTAGTTTATACTACTTTACTTAGTATGGTTTGTGAAGTATTCTGCATGCGTGAGAAGAATTGTTGCTGATATCTTGCATGTTCCCCCGAACAGATAATCATCAAAGATGAATGTCATGTTCAGTTTAGAAGCTGTATTAGATGAACTGTGGTTGGACTGGTTCTTCTACTAAATCTCCGTGTGCACTTTAAATGTCTTGTTAGGAGATCGTAAAGCTTCATCAAATTTTAGAATTGGACAAGATACAGATGTTGGGTTTTGGGGGAAGCTGATTCACGAAACGTCGCCAAAAAGGGTATTATGAAGAAATCTTTTTTAAGGGGACATGCTGCATGTATTTGGGGGAAGTTAATCCAAATTATGCATACTACAATGGTTCCAGAACAAGTCAAGACAAAGAAGATCCAAGCTGGAGTACAAGTATCAAGACTAGAAGACAAAGACGTCATCTTCAGCATTGGAAGCGCCTTGGATGTCATTTTATTTTGTTGTATTTGTACTTGACAGGAATTGTATGTATTCAGTATGACCCACATATTTGGGGAAGATTGGTAGCCTTAAAAATATTGTCGGCTGTTACGGAATTACTATTAGTTTTTATTAGACGGACACGTAGGGACTCAGAAATATCAAGGTGTAGTTAATTTGATACGTGTCCATGCTATATATATCCCTTCATACTTCCATGGAGGGGTGATGAGACATTGTGAGTTGCACAATGGTCTCATTTTACTTTTTAGACATTGTGAGTTGCACAATGTTCTCACTTCGTTCTCAGACATTATAAGTTAAACAATGGTCTCTAAAAATATTTTTTATAACTTTATACAATATTGTATTACATGAAAGCCATCAAAATTTTGTTTACATGGAATTATGTTTGAATATAAGTATTACAAGTCTTGTATGGGCGGGACTTGTAATATGAGGATTGATATGATAATTGCTATGTTAACAAGACCCGTCACAATTTGTTTACATGGAATTATGTGTGAATCCAAGTATTACAAGTCTTGTATGGGCGGGACTTGTAATAGGAGGATTGATATGATAATTGCTATGTTGACTCGTTCATAAAGACCTTTATCTTATTTACTTTAACCGAGTACTCATTAACTATCTTGAACTCTATGTCGATCTTCCCTGATAGTTTTACTCCCTGTCTCCGAAGACGAGTTTTAAACACTCGTCCCATACTCATTAGAGCACTTGCATTGTCATGTCATCTACCACCTTGAAGGTTATGTGAGTACGCGTATTGCATCAGAAATTATTAAGTAGGATGATTTATAATCTCTTTATTTGAAAGGATTGGGACGCCTCTTCATTTAAATAAATAAATTGTAAATCACCGAATCATAAGGTTATCAATTCATTATTTACATAAATTAGGACGTTTCTTTATGCAAATAATGAATTATAAATGAGTGGGATTAATGGTATCCAGTGTGACACGAGTACGAACTCAAACCCGAAAATCACCGGAATCCGTTAAAAAGGTTTAGAAACATAATCATGCTTTACCACTCAGCAGAATCTTAAGGCCTCACTTGAACTACCTTATCTCATTCTTAAGTTATTACTTTTGCCGTTATAAATATTTACGATCATGAACTGTTTGTGGAGCTAACCGACTTGTGCACACTTGAGCTAATGGAGTTGATTCATCCTCGAACTCACGACTGAGTACCATATTCCGCCATCTATCGCATAAGCTCTCCCAAGAGCTCCTCTCATTTGTTGAACTTTATTCTGAGGATATTGTTTCTCGAAACGTCCTCACTCTTCGCATCCCATCACCATTTGTTATAGTTATTGTTGTTATGGTTGCTGTTGTTGGGTCCTAGAGCGGTGATATGTGATAAATCACATATCTTTTGTATACCAAAAATGACCTTTAAATGATCAAATTGTGCAAATTATGCTTGTATATTGCTTGTTTTTTCATTTAAGATGTGTAGGTACGGATATTGCAAAAATCACAAGAAAACGGTCAAAACCGGATAAACAGGGACACGGGAACGGATAGAGCGCACAAGAGCTGGAAGTTTCTAGCAAAAGGTCATCAAAAGTCAACCCTTAGTCAACAATGGTCAACCCACAAAATGCCAAAACCCTCAAAATTCCCAAAAGAGCCTTATTGTTAAATTAAATTCACAAAAAGTCCCAAAAAACCCTAACACCGCTAGTTTTTTTATTATGAAGACTAACGGTCATTAACTTTTTATAACAAAACTCTTAAAAACCATTTACCCGAGCCCAAGATATACACCGGCCCAATTTCTTTTTACCCGGGCCCTGGTCAACACCCTTTACCCTGGGTCAAACAACGTTATAAAAAGAAAAGAAAAGGGCGCGGGAATCTGTTTCTACTGTTTATCATCTCCCTCAATTAACCCTGCATAAAAAACAAGGGTAAATCCCAATTGACTACGTGGCTAAAAGATTCGAGTACTAAGCATTGAGTTGGCAGAGCAAAACGTCATCAAGTGCTCTCATTGGCTAGAATTATCAAGGGGAATGACACGTTGGATGATAACAAACACACCTCTGATGGAATTTTGTACTAAATCCTTTGTAAAAGAAGCACAAGAAGGGAAACAAACCACGGATTGCCACGCTGGCAATCCGTGTGACATTCTCATCCAAGGGCTCAAATAAAAGATGCTATTTTAGTTGTAAATGAATGATCAAGATGAAGAGGAGCGCTTAACAAACTTGGGGACCTAGAAGCTTCATTAAGCCACTATAAATACTAGCCTTCATCACTCACAGAAGGGGGGAGATAGTTAGTTAATTTTTAGTGTAGTTTAGTGTAATTTTCGTTAAATGTAGTTTTTAGATAAATGTAACTTTCAGCTTATTGATTTCAATCCTTGTAATCTCATTTAAAAGCTTTGTAATCTGTTTTTATTAATAAAATTTGAAGTTTGTTTTTAATCTTGTGTTAAATTCTGTTTTACTTAAATAGTTTAATAAGCTCTTGATTAATCTCAATAAGCTCTAAATAATCTGTCATTTTAATACATAAGCTAGCCTAGCACTCAACTAAGCTCTCAAAAGCTTAGTTGAGCTAATCTTTTTCAAATCCACAATTCAAATTACCACAGCTTTTATGGAAGGGAAGCCAATAAGGGATGGGCTTCCAAGACTCTACCAGCTTATCAATTGATAAGATGGAGCTTGTTGATAGCTCATTTGAGCCTAATTTTAGCCTTGTTTAGAGAGCAGAGGCTCCTGTAAGTTTCCTCTTTCCATTTTTAGCTTAAATTAACATTGCTAGCTTATAACTGCTTATCATCTGCTGTTTATTGCTTAGTTTAGCTTATTAGTACTTGTTATAGTTGTTAGTTATCTATTATGTTTGCTTGGTAGTATAAATTTTTAGTTTCATTAACCTGTCATAAAAAACCAAAAATATTAGTATAGATTGTTAGCTTATAGATTTGCTTATTGTCTGCTTAAATCTGCTTATTAGATTTGTTTGAAACTTATTGTCATCTGTTATTTGCAACTTGCTCTTTGAATTCAAATTTATAAGCTTAATATGGATTTTTACACTTTAAAGGGGTGTTTAGAATAGCAGTACTAACTGAGAAATAGTACTGTTATTGACCTTTTATTCCTTTAATTTGAGTTTAAGTCTCATTTCTAGGTTTATAAGTTTAGATTTAAGAGCTAGGTTTAAGCTTAATCTAGTTTTTACAAAGATTTATAGATGTAGTTAGAATCTATTAGAATTAAGTTAGTTAGTTTAGCATTTTAAGCTCAAGTTAGTTCTAGTTGTTATAAATGCTCTATTTGTTCTTAGTTGAGAGTTTTAAGAAGAGTAGCAACATAGTTTTAAGCCTGCATGTGTGATTTTAAAGTTTTGGTTAAAAAAGATGTCAATTACATCAGCATTAAAAACAGTCAAACTGTCATTTTCAATCTCAAAAATCAGAGGGTAATTGTAGGAGTTTAGTCTTGATTTTTCGCGTACTAGTAGTTTTAAGGTCAATTTCAATCTGTCTCAGCTTATTTTGTGCTTAAAAGGTCTTTTACTTATCTGTTTTTAGCTTAAAAATTAGCCATTTGTCTTTTCAAAACCATAAGTTCACTCAGTATGTACTGAGTTAATAAGTAGTTTTCATTTAGACTTTTCATTATTCATTTAAATTTCAAAATGTTTTTCAATTATTGTTTTAAGTAGAATTTTAGGTACTCTTTTTAGTATAATAAGCCAAAAGTCCATAAGGATCTTATAGCTTATTGAAAAATAAGCTTAAAAGTTGCCTTATGAACTGTTTGGGTTAATAGTTTTCACCAAGTGCTTATTTGAGATTACAAGCTTATAGCCATTAGCTTTTGCTCATTTTTATTTTAACTAGCTTATTAGATTAGAATTAAGTAGTTTTTAGCTTATTAGAATTAGATTTTAGCTTATTTTAGCTTTTTATAGAAAAATCAAAAACATCAAAAACAACTTAAGTAGTCTTTTAATTTTGCTTTTTCTCTGCTTATTTGTATTTCAAAATGTCTTTTCTCTATTGACTAATGTAGCTTATAGGGTAGGCTTTAAGTAGGTATAGGGCTTATCTTTATAAGGTTCCATTTTGAGCTTATAATTAAGCTCAAAGATGCCCTTTAAGGCTGTTTAGTTTTTAGTTTTATCAAAAGTGCTTATTAGGTTTTCCAGCTTATGGCTTGCTTATTTCTAGTTAAGTTTAGCTTATTTTAGTTTTAGTTTTAGTCTAGTAATAGCACTAGATTTAGCTTATTTTAGTTCTAGCTTGTTAAGTTTTGTAAAAAGTTTAAAAAGTAGTTAAGTATTTTTGTCAAGCTTTAAGCTAATTTTCTAGCTTATTGTTTAGCTTTTAGAAAAAAGTGTTTTTACAAATTTTGCTTAGCTTTAGCTGTTCTATAACTTTGTTTTTTGAAAATTTTCAAAATAAAAAAATAGCAAAAAGCAAGAGGCAGGATTCGAACCTGTGTCCTCTTGCTTCTCACACACACGTCTCACACTACACATACACTATCCATCGTGCCCTTGGGTCTTTTTCAAACATACTTCTCTACATTTATTATAAGTAAACGTTTTCCTAACTATTTTAATAATAAAGCCGTAGATTATTTTTTTCTTTTTAGAGCTTATTTCATATGCTTATTTTTAGTTATAATTTTTATAAAATTATTCTTGTCATTTTACACTTTTGGTAAATTTTCTAGAATTTTAGAAGTTCATTTAGTATTTTTAATCATTTTCTTTTATTAAAATCTTTAAAAAAATCATAAAAATACAAAAATAATCAAAAAAATAATTTTCTTTTTTATAAAATTTTCTTTTATCATATTCTATGCTTAGGTTTTAAAATTACTTTCGTAGGGTTTAAATTTAAGTTTTTCACTTTTTAAAGAGCGAGATTTCGTTTCCGTTCTCGTTTTCTTTGTTTTAGCTCAAATTAATCTCGGTTTAGAAATTCCTTAGCTTTTTACTTTTAAATAGTCATTTAGGATTAGAAAAAGTTTAGAAAAGCATTTAGGGTTTAATTTTAGTGTTTTTGCTTAATTGTCGTGTATTATTTTATTTCCCGTTATCATTTTTTCGTAGTTAGATTTAATTGTGCCTTTATTTGCTCGCAATTAGAATTTTAGAAAACAAATCATCTTTGAACCAATTCAAGTCATTGTCTAAATAACAAACGAGGTCTCAATTTCATAAATCTTTGGGAAAACGACCCGGTAATCACTTACCGGTTAAACGTGTAGTATTTTTGTAAGATTTTTCCTACTACCTTTATCCTCAAGGGTAGTTTTGGAATTTTCTTTACTTTAGATATTATTACGTATTAAAACTATATACACCAAATTTTTTGCGCCATTGCTGGGGAGAGGTGTAGCAATTTTTATAGGATTGTTCGTGTTCGAGCCTTGAAGATCCTTTCTTCGGAAAGTTTATTTTCGTTCTATCCAATTGATCCGAATACGTCGTATAGGTCTATTGAATGCCAGTACGTCGTATTGAATTCACAGAATACGCCATATTGTTTGGAAGAACAAATACGTCGTTTAGACTGTAAACCTCAATACGATGTCCCGAGCAGAAGGTTTGATACGTCGTATCCAACTAGTGGATATGGCGTATCAGGTGATTAGTCAGAACATAATACTATTTAAAAAAATTAAATGTGGGAATTTAAACAAACAATTTAAACACACTATGCAAATAAATACAAACATAATTAAATAATTAGATTACACTAAACTAAACTAATTAATTGTTAGAAATACTAATAAAAATAAGGTTTAATTAATTCACTCCCCGGCAACAGCGCCAAAAACCTGATGTGCTGTCATGTAGGGTCAATTATTTGATTATCAAGTTTTAAATTTATATTTAGATGAAAAACCTAAAACAACACTTTAACGAGCAGTGTACCCGGTCAAGATGGAGTTTCGCGGTAAGTAGGGTGTCGAACACTAAGAGTGAAACACTAATCCTAAATTCTATCAGTATTTTAATTAGTTCTAATTAGTCTATTAAACCTATGCTATATACGTTGTCTAATGCTATGGGGTTTTTCTGCCTGAGAGACTGGCACAGGTTTGGTGGTGACAAATATAAATTCAATAGACAATAAACACAAAAGAAGAAAATTAGAAGATAGAAAAGCGGTACAAGCAAAATGATAGAAAACTGTATTAGTCATATTAAATCTAGTTCAATGTCGGTTTGTTTGTTTTAGTGCAATAATTTACTTACCTAAAAGCGGCATATCATTCTTAAGACTTAGGCGGGACATCATCCTAAGACCTAGACACGATTAATCCTGTCATAATTAACGCATCCGCATAAAGCATCCTTTAGTTTAATTATAATCTATCTTAGGGAATCAAAGCAGTGGTGATCCTGTTAAAACCGTAACCTAACGGGACTTTACCCACTTATTGTTTGACGGTGTTTTATATACTATTAGTCCACTATTCAAATCTTTATAATTTATATAAGAGCGTGATTGCTGAAACATAAACGGGTCACCTACCGGTCCAACTAAGCTCATAATTCAAAGACAAAGACAGAACGTTATTTGTGATCCTATTAATATAAAACATGATATGGAGAGCTATCCCGATATCTAGATTACTTGGTCCGTGTCACTAGATCCGGTTGAATGATAGGTCACATATTCAAACACATAACCAAGTATGAGGTGATAAACATAATTAAACAATCAACGATAAATTAAGAAATCGATTTTAAAACAAACCAAACATTGAACTTTCATTAAGATGGCTAATACCTGAGGGTATTAGCCAACAACCATTGTAATTATACAAGCGTAATCAAACAATGAAAATTGAACGATTAAGAGAGTAAAAATTACACGATGTCTTCTATGGATTCGTGATCAATGCTTGACCTTGATGGCTGATCTTCTCTTCTAAAATTCGTCTTCAATGAGTATGGTATAAAAAATATGACATTGTACACTGAAAACTCATTTTTGAGTCTTCTATTTATAATGTTTGAAAAAGACTCGATACGCCGTATTTGGCAAGGTCGATATGGCGTATTGGGCTGGATTCCTTAGAGTGCGCGCTACGTTCTCAATCAATGAGTGATATCATTCCCAATTTACTTGATTTACTGTATCTTCGAATAGTTATCTTCATGGATACGGCGTATGAAAACATAAGGGATATGCCGTATTGGGAATTGGTCAAACGTATTTTTTTATGAAGTTCAGGCGTTGATACGTCGTATCTCTTTTGTTGGATACGGCGTATATAACACCCCGTGTTTTCAGGTCATATTACGATCCCAATTATTTCATTTTCCCTTTATTTATTAGGTTTTGCGTGTTTACTTCCATTTAAACCGCATTAATTAAATCGCTTAGGCACAAAAAGTCATCGTTTAGCTAGAAACGTAACCTAAACTCATTAAGACTTTACTTGATCCCTTCATATTCGTTGTTTAATTTATTTTCACGACAAGAAAGTTACTTGGTCATGTTTACTTAATTCTATCAAAGTAAAAATCCATTAAAAATAAACTACACCAAAATCTTAACTTCCATACTTTAGGAAACTAAATAAAACTAGATAAAAACTCATGTAATCCTAAAAACAAGCATTATTTGGCTGAGTAAAGAAAAACAAGTATCTCACCCTAATTCAACTCTATTACCCAATGTATAAAATCCTATATTCTCTTTTACAAAACCTAAACCATTCTCTTGATAAATACTAGCTGTTTTCCCTTCTCTTGGTTTTGCTTCTACGCCTCCAATAGTATTCCCCTTTAAATCCCTGTACATTGACCACATTTTAAACCCAAAAATCCTTGCCATAATTGGATTTACATTAGAACGTGACTCCTATTGGAAACACTATGCCTGCCATTTAATTGTGCATAAAAGACAAGGTATACTTCTTTGAAAACTCATAAACAACACAATCTAGTTATCATAATACTCTCATCACTTTGGTTTTTCCTTGTTCTCCTACTTCTGATCTCGACATACACACACACAATCCTTACACCTTCTTTATCTCCATAAACCCTAGAAACCCTAATATCTCTAACGAAACCCTAACTAGCTTCGTTAGTGTTCGTTTTCTTATTGACCGAACCCATTAAGGTAGCAAACAACGTCCGTGTTTGTGATTACAAGGAGTGAATAAAATCGTGGTTAGTTTTTAGATTGAGTGCTTGGTAAGCATACGTAAAAGAGAAAAAGGGTCGAGCATTCGTCATCGTCGTTGAGTCTAGTCTCCTTCAAGTTCGTCCTCGATTTGTTGCGGATAACGTCTTTTGCATCGTTCTTCGTGCCACTACCTTACTATTCCGTTATCATTACTTGATGTGAGTTTATAGTCCCCACTTTTATACTTTTTCAATCATTTATCAAATCTCAGGGATGAGATCATGTTTGTTTTACTAAATGGATGCAAGTACATTTTAAATTCAAATATTACGAGTTTGCCTATGTAGCTATAACCCACTATGCCCATCATCATGAACTGTCAATTGCATAGATGTAATTGTTAATTGCATTATGTGAGCGCGAATGTTATGAATAGATCTATTTGGGATTAACATCCCTGTTCAGGCAAGTAGCACTTGCTAGTTTACCGGTTGGCCGAAAACGACAAATGTATACCATTTGGAATCATAGATGTTATGGGTTGAACATCTACATTGGGCACCATCATTCATATGTATTTGATATACATACATTTTTTAGCTTCAGTGTCATGAGCTTAGTGCATTTCGTAATACATTTTTGTGATATTGTATTTGTTACTTTATTACAGGGAAATCTTGCTATCCGCTTCATTTAAGTTATAAACCTATAAATTCACCAACATTATTGTTGACAGTTTAAACATGTTTTCTCAGGTCAATAAGGTGCAAGTCATGGATACATTGGATGGTCGTCTTTTGAAGTCATATTATCATAAAGATTTACATGCATTACATTTTGGGTTATTGTTATGTTGTGAAATCTTTACTTTTCCAAGTTAAACAAGTTAAGCTTATGGGCTTTTGTAATGAACCATTTATGAAATCCAATGTATCAGATTTTAAATGACTCTTATAAAGGTCGTTCTCATATCTTGTGCTATTGATCTATGAAGTAATGCCCTAGGATCATCATATTCCGCTGTGACCCATTTTAGGGGTGTTACAGATTGGTATCTAGATCCAAGGTTATAGATAACCAACTCAAATATTTTTACTTGGTCTATAACCGTTTTCAAACATTGCATCATTCAAAAGTTTTCAAGGGACATACATACATTACTTAATTGCATTTAGTATACATGCTTACATGTCATGCACCATTTTAGCATTAGTTAATTATACTAAGTGCTTACATAGATTATATACGTGTTAATATTTCGTTACGTATATTAATGATAGTCTTATATAATATACTTATACAAGTTTATATCATGGTTATAGATTTGCCATGTCATCAGACAACGCATTGTCCACTGTTACCTATACGTCTGTATCTTCTGATTCAAACAGACCAGCATCATGAGGTATTCCACTTGTGAATGCCGGTGAGCTTCCGAAGATGGACCCGTACGAGGAGGTTGCCCAACAGGGGTAGGCACACCCACTGTCACCTGCCTATGTACCTGACCTCATGGAGTTGGATGAGCATGTACTAGTATATGTTCCTGAGCCAGAGCACCCAGAGTACCATGCACCATCAGATGATGACATTCAGGTCGAGGATCAGCCTTTTGCTGATGATGCTTCACCGACTACTGAGTCACCTGGATATATTGATGACTTGGATTCGATGGAGGAGGATACTGATGCGGATTCTATTAATTATCCAGATGAGCCCAAGGATGGCGATGAGGATGATGATGAGGATCCCGAAGAGGATCCTAGTGAGGAGCATGAGCCCGAGGATGACGACGATGATGATGATACAAAGGATGAGGATGAGGAGCCTACTGAGGACGAGGAGGAGGAGGAGCACCTAGCTCTAGCTGATTCTTCTATGGTACTTGTTGTTGACCCAGTTCCCTCAGCCGGGGATACAAAGGCATTTGAGACTGATGAGTCTGCACCTACACCTAGATCACCTCAGACTAGGGTCCCTTTTTCTTAGACACATCTCTATAGGGCACGGAAGACTGTCCGACTTGAGCCACCTATGTCAGCATCCATGGAGGCACGCATTGCTGAGCATGCTGCCGCACCTATACTACCCATCAACCCTACCTATGATCAGGCACCATTGGGTCATATGGCAGCCATGATCCGTATGAGAGATGACATCCCCAAGGAGGACATTCCACCTTGAAGGAGATTTGTACTTACTACTCCCCCACCTGGGTGTGATGTAGCAGAGAGTTCTGCTGCTGCTAGAGCACCTAGAGGTCAGTATCATTTTGTTGATACTGTTGAGGCAGGACATGGTTTGATTCGTAGTCCTGGTCATGATGCCCGTACTATTTCTAGAGCTGCTGACAGAGCAGAGGATGTTGGTTATGTTAGAGCTTTACAGGCTTCTGAGCATAGGATGATGACTTCCATTGAGGAAGTTAACCTAAGGGTCAGCTACCAGGCACAGGTTCACAAGAAGGAGAGTGAGGATTTCTACACACAGCTTCTTGACGCTCGGACTGACCGCAAAGACATTAGACTCGAGATTCATGTAGTGAGACGCCAGAGAACTGCTTACGAGACAGAGTTGCATGAGGTACGCTAGGCTTACCTTAGTTCCGAGGCTTGGAACAGGGCATTATTGGCGCGACTTGAGACACTGGAGACTCACATGAGTCATATGGAGTGGCAGCACTAGAGAACTGAGGATGATACAGTCAGACAGATCATGCGTACCCAGGCGCTAGAGGCTAGAGCTCGGATTGATACGGTGGAGGACGCCGGTAGTAGCTGTTAGTTGTACTTTTCATTTCTAGCTATCTTGTATAGTCTATTAAGCTTTATGGGTAACTCCCAGCTAATAGACTCTAGGACGTATTTTCATTTTCTGTACTAAGATCAGTTGTGGTCATTTTGTATCCAAACAAATCATGTATGATTCGACATTATGTTATGAAATGTTGATGTTTTATGTTATGATTGACATCATGTGTTATTTATTCATTCTCCATTGTGTTGTGGTGTAGTTATTATTATCATATCTATTTGTATCGACATTGTGATTATATCTCACGTACATTGTATTCTTGTGATTATTAGAATCATGCCTGTAACAAGACAAGGAGCAAACGACGCCATGACTCCAGAATCCATTCAAGCTATGATCGATCGGGCAATCCAAAGAAACTCTACTCAGGATGACGGAAGCCAAAGTTCAGGAGGAGGAATCAGAAGGCCTGTGCAACCTGCACGTGTCTGTTCCTACCGACTTGGAGAATGCCAACCTTGAACTCTAGGACGAAGGCGCGTTGTTGGCTTGTCCCAATGGCTCAAAAAGATGGAATCAATATTCCACATTAGCGGTTGTGCCGTTGAAAATCAAGTGAAGTTTGCTACCTGCACTCTGCTAGGTGCTGCACTAACCTGGTGGAATGGTCATGTGAGAACCTTAGGTCATGATGCTGCCTATGCTATGACTTGGGGAACTTTCAAGAAGAAATTGACGGACAAATATTGTCCAAATGGTGAAATCAAGAAACTTGAAATTGAACTGTGGAATCTTAAGGTCAGGGGAAACGATGTTGCAGCTTACACTCAGCGTTTCCAAGAACTAGCCTTGATGTGCACCAAATTTCTTGCTGATGAAACGACAAAGATTGACAAGTATATCGGTGGACTTCCCGATAACATTCATAGAAATGTCATGTCTGCAAGACCCAAGACTCTTGATTTGGCTATCGAGTTGGCCAACGACTTGATGGATCAGAAACTACTCACTTATGCGGAAAGACAGAATGACAACAAAAGGAAGGCTGATGATTCATCAAGAAACAATCAACAACCCTACAAGAAGTAAAATGTAGCTAGGGCATACACTGCTGGCCCTGGTAAAAAAAGGCTTATACTGGAACTCTACCTCTGTGCACCAAGTGAAATTACCACCACACCGGGCAATGTGCACCCAAATGTGGAAATTGCAAGAGGTATGGTCATGCTACCAATGATTGTCCGGTCAATACCAACAACAACAATAACAAGAATCAAAAGGCAGGAGCATGCTATGAATGTGGTAACACCGCCTACATCAAGAAGAATTGCCCAAAACTAAAGAATCATGGGAATAACAACGGGAATGGCACAGCAAAAGGAAGAGCTTATGCTTTGGGAGGAAGAGATGCTAGCCCAGACTCTAACGTCATCACGGGTATGTTTCTCCTCAACATCCGTTATGCTACAATTTTGTTTGATACTGGTGCGGATAGGAGCTTTGTATCTAATACCTTTAGTGCCTTGATTAACATTACCCCCACTACATTAGAAAATCATTATGACGTAGAATTAGCCGATGGGAAAATCATAAGAGTTAACACCATAATTCGAGGGTGCACTCTAAACTTCATGAATCATCCTTTCAACATCGACTTGATGCATGTCCCACTCGGTAGTTTTAACGTCATTATTGGAATGGATTGGTTAACAAAGTATCATGGAGTGATCATCTATGACGAGAAGATTATACGTGTTCCTTTCGGTGGAGAGATGTTAATCTTTCAAGGAAATGGAAACAACCAAAGGGAAGAATCTCGACTAAATATCATTTCGTGCACTAAGGCACAAGAGTATTTGTCAAAGGGATGTGATGTCTTTTTGGCACACGTTACCTTGAAGGAAGCCAAAGACAAGTCGGAGGGGAAGCGACTTGAGGACGTGCCAATTGTCAAAGACTTTCCTAAAGACTTGCCGGGTATTCCACCAGCTCGACAAGTAGAGTTCCAAATTGATTTGGTACCAGGAGCTGCACCTGTAGCACGGGCGCTTTATCGGTTGGCACCATCCGAAATGAAAGAACTGGTGGAACAACTTCAAGAACTACCCGACAAGGGATTTATAAGACCCAACTCTTCACCCTAGGGAGCCCCGGTCTTGTTCGTCAAGAAGAAAGACAGATCGTTTCACATGTGCATCGATTATCGTGAACTAAACAAGTTAACGGTGAAGAACCATTATCCACTTCCTAGAATTGATGACTTGTTCGATCAACTTCAAGGGTCGAGTGTCTACTCGAAAATCGACTTACGATCAGGTTACCATCAGTTGAGAGTTCGCGAAGAAGACATTCCCAAGACCGCGTTTAAGACGCGTTATGGGCATTATGAATTTCAAGTAATGCCTTTTGGTTTGACAAACGCACTGGCGGTATTTATGGACCTCATGAACCGGGTGTGTAAACCTTATTTGGATAAGTTTGTGATTGTATTTATCGATGATATACTAATTTATTCAAAGAACAAGGAAGAGCATGAAGAGGATCTCAAATTAATTTTGGAGTTGCTTAAGAAAGAGGAGTTTTACGCAAAATTTTCCAAGTGTGAGTTTTGGATTCCAAAAGTACAGTTTCTCGAACACGTGATTGGAAAAAAAGGAATTCACATAGACCCAGCAAAGATCAAGTCGATTAAAGATTGGGCGTCTCCTAAGAGTCCAACAAAGATCCGCTAATTTTTAGGACCCGCCGGTTATTACAGAAGACTCATTGAAGGCTTCTCTAAGATAGCGAAGTCAATGACTAAGCTGACCCAAAAGAATGTAAAGTTTAATTAAGGAGAGAAGGAGGAAGCCGCATTTCAATTGATTAAACAAAAGCTGTGCAGCGCACCTATTCTGGCCTTGCTTAAAGGATCAGAAAACTTCATTGTTTATTGCGATGCTTAGCATAAGGGTTTGGGTGCCGTGCTTATGCAAAACGAGAAAGTTATAGCCTATGCTTCTCGACAACTGAAGATCCATGAGAAAAACTACACAACTCATGATCTGGAACTTGGAGCTGTGGTGTTCGCTCTTAAGATGTGGAGACATTACTTATACAGAACAAGGTGCACTGTATTTACTGACCACAAGAGTTTACAACATATCCTCGATAAAAAAGAGTTGAACATGAGGCAACGGTGTTGGTTGGAGTTGTTTAGTGATTACGATTGTGACATTCGTTATCACCCGGGGAAAGCAAACGTTGTTGCTGATGCTTTGAGCAGGAAAGAACGGTCTAAACCATTAAGAGTTCGAGCCTTAGTTATGACAATGGGCTTGAACCTTCCCAAGAAAATCCTAGAAGCTCAGACCGAGGCATTGAAACCAGAAAACCTCAGTGCTGAAGACGTTGGAGGCATGCTTAGAAAAGACCTCCCAAAGGAAAAGTTGGAACCCCGTGCTGACGGAACTCTATGTTTGAATAACAGGAGTTGGGTATCGTGCTTTGGTGACTTAAGGACTCTGATCATGCACGAGTCTCATAAGTCAAAATATTCCATTCATCCGGGTTCTGACAAGATGTATCAAGACTTGAAGCAGTTGTAATGGTGACCTAACATGAAGGCGAATATTGCCACTTATGTTAGAAAGTGATTGACTTGTTCTAAAGTCAAGGCAGAGCATCAAAAACCTTCTGGTTTGCTAGTCCAACCAGAGATTTTAGAATGGAAGTGGGAGAAAATCACCATGGATTTCGTCACTAAACTCCCTAAGACGACAAACGGTTATGATACCATTTGGGTGATCGTTGATCGTCTTACAAAGTCTGCTCACTTCCTACCAATGAGGGAAACAGATCCCATGGAGAAGTTAATGAAGCTTTACATAAAGGAAGTAGTCACCCGACATGGTGTGCCTGTTTCTATCATCTCCGATCGTGATGGTAGATTTACATCACTATTCTGGAAGGCAATTAACAAGGCATTAGGAACCCGATTGGACATGAGTACGACCTATCATCCCGAAACTGACGGTCAAAGTGAAAGGACTATCCAAACTTTTGAAGACATGTTACGCGCTTGCGTGTTAGACTTTGGGAAGAATTGGGATAGACATTTACCGTTAGTGGAATTCTCTTACAACAACAGTTACCATACCAGCATAAAAGCTACACCATTTGAGGCACTATATGGGCAAAAGTGTTGATCACCCGTATGTTGGGTAAAAGTTGGAGATGCTCAGCTTACTAGCCCTGCAATAATTCATGAAACCACCAAGAAGATCATCCAAATCAAAAACAGAATCCAAGCCACTTGATACGCTATATAATATATACTATTATATAATATACCACAAGAGCAATTAAGAAAATTCCCTAAGGAAAATTCACTTTTTAAAATATATATATATATAATATATAATATACGTATGTTTACCGGAAAGTATGATTTCCCGGGTCGTTTTCCCAACGATTTGAGAAATTGAAACCTCGCTTGATATTGGATACTGATTTGAATGAGTTCGAATATTGATTGGGTTTTCTATAACTACTAATTAAAAGCACAATTAAACACAAGTAATAAAAAACAATTAAAGCACAAAGTCAATTAACGAGACAAATAAAACGCGACAAATAAGCAAGTAAACTAAATTTAACTCCTAAAAATGTAAACTAAATTTCTAAACCTAAGATAGGACAAAAGAAAATTTTAGGAAAAAGAAAAACATTTTTTTGATTATTTTTAAATTTATTATGAATTAAAAACTAATTTAATCTAATTAAATCCTAAAAAATAGCAAATTAAGTACTAAAAATTTAGAAAAATGATTTTTAAACTTAGAAAAGTCTAAAATAACATAAAAACTCAGAAAACTATTTTTAACTATTTTTAAAATTAAAATCCTATTTTTAAAATTAGAAATTAAAGCTTAAAAATGAAAATTAAAATCTAATAGGTGTAAAAATGATTTTACTGAATGTAAACCTAAAGCTATTTTTTATAAAACTAAAAACTATTTTTTTGTATTTTTATAAAACTTTTTTCTATTTTTTATTGATTTTTTAAGATTTTAACTTTCGAAAAACTATTAAAAATAAACTAATTGATGGAAAATTACAAAAAATTCAGGAAAAATCTATGATGCAACGAAGATTACTAGAAAAATAAAAGACAAAACTCAGCTTATCAAATAAGCTGAGAAAAGGGCTTATAAGGCTACGGCTTATTGAAAACTAGTAAAAGGAAAACGTGTATAAAGATTAGAAAGAAAGGAAGGTTGACGGATGAGCTATTGTAGCATGATGGTAAAGAGTGTGTGTTGTGTGTGGGAGGTCGTGGGTTCGAGGCAGGCAAACCCCAATCGCTTTATAAATTACATGCACTACTCTCATGGTCAAATCATTTCAAACACTTATAAATTATTTTCAACTATCCGAGTAGTCATCTTTATTATCACTGGTAAAACTAAAGTTACTTTCAAAATAGTTAAAGTCTATTCTCTTGCTGATTATTTGAACACTACTCTAATCCATGTGGAACGACCTAGTCTTACCTAAAAAGATTATACTACATACGTGGGTTATACTTTTACCCGTGTGTTTCCTATAATTTTCTGGTATTTTCAGTCTTATAAATTTAAAGCTTTTGAAACACATCAAAGTTTTTGGCGCCGCTGCCGGGGATTTCTTAGCTGTTATGTAGTCAAACTCTGGAAAATTACTTTAACTCCCCCTCATTTTCAAAAATCACTGTACAGTTTTCTGGCAAACTAACCCAAACAATTTCTCCTTTGGATGCATACACGTGCTTCCAATTCTGAACTTGTTGAACCGTTACCTGAACCTGAACGTATTCTGAATCGAAGACATCGTCGACGAAACAGAAGAGTTCCATTCGATCAAAGAAACAATTCACCTAAAAACCCGAGAATTGTCTATCCGCCAATTCTCAACATCAACCACTTCCATCACTTTCTTGATACTCTTGAAAATCTTTTCCCAATGGATGATGAACCCATGTGGCCTGCTGACCGTGTTGTCGCTCCTACTCTTGGTTCCGCAATCACTATTCCTGAAACTACTAACGAATTTGCTATCAAAGGTAACCACTTGACCCTCTTCAAAGGAAATCAATTCGATGGTAGAACCAAAACTGATCCTCATAAACACATTCACGAATTCCTCGAAATATGCGATATGTTTAAATACAAAGATACCGAAAATGAAGCCGTCCGCCTAATGATGTTTCCCCTATCCCTTACTAGGGAAGCAAAAACATGGTTGGATGAACTCAAAGAAGGAACTATCGAAACATGAGATGAACTCCGAACCGCTTTCATTAGCCGATTCTTTCCCCTAGCTCTTTTCGACCGACTCCTCGGAGAAATCTGAGCTTTCTCTCAACACGAAAATGAATCTCTAACCGATGCTTAGCTTCGTATGAAGGAAATGCTCCGAAACTGTCATGGTCACAATTTATCTAAAGGCAATATCATTAAAATCTTTTATCATGGTCTCAGCGAAATAACCCAAGAAGTTTTGAATGCCGCAGCTGGTGGTATTTTCCTCTATAAAACACCAAATCAAGCTTATCAGCTTTTGAAAGACAAGGTATTACTCAAGCTCGATTGGGCTAAAAACAAAAAAAACAAATCACCTCTTAAGAAAACCGTTGCTTTCGCCAATGAAGGTAGCAGTAATTCTGATACTGACAAAATTATGGCCCGAATGGATGCCATGACCCTGAAAATGGATGCTCAGTATAAAGAACTCCAAACCCATTCTAAAAAAACTAAACCCGATCTTGATGAAGATGATATACCTATGTCCCGTGAAGAGGAAGCTAAATTCATGCAAACTTTTCGTAAGACTCGTTTTTACAATGATTACCGCGACCGAGACTCAAATCGCGATAATTGGCGTTCAAACGAACGAAGTAGTTACAATCGAGACAACTATCGATCCAATACCGATGATAAACCATACGATCTTCAGAAACAATTCAACGATTTCATGAAATCTCAGCAATCAACCAACGCTTTCGTCAAAGAAACATTCATGGATCTCAAAACTCAACTCGAAACCGTTGCCAAAAATCATCAAGCTTCAATTCAAAATCTTGAAACCAAGTTCGACAGACTTGCTGACAAGCAATCTGGTCGACCATCTGGATCTCTTCCTAGTAACACTCAACCAAACCCAAAAGGACACAATTCCAAAGCCTACCAACCACCACAATCTCGCAATGAGCATGTGAATGCCGTATTCACAAGAAGTGGTAAATCCTACAACTCACCAGTTAACCCCAATGATCAACAAACCAATTCTGAAACTCCTATCAACTTCGATAGCGATGATGAAGACGAAGAACCCACACCACAACCAAAAACTCAAAATCCAAAACCAGTCAAGGAAACTCCATTACCCAAACCATATAAACCAAAAATTCCGTATCCTCAACGTCTAAGGAAAGAGAAAATGGAAGCTCAATACGGAAAATTTCTCGACGTAATCCGTGCAGTTCGAATCAATGTACCTCTTATCGATGTCTTAGCCGGAATGCCTAATTATGGAAAATTTCTCAAGGAACTCATAAGCAACAAACATAAGATCGAACAAATCTCTGCCGCTTTCTTAAGCGAACAAAAATTCAGCAATGATCCAAAACAAAGTTCCACCTAAACTCGGAGACCCCGGAAGTTTTCTTATTCCATGTAATTTCAACAAAACTTTCTCCTGCAATGCCTTAGCCGACCTTGGTGCTAGCATTAACCTTATGCCATATTCACTATATGCCAAATTATCTCTCAAAAATCTTAAACCTACTAAAAGAGTTGTAAGTATTAGTCAGACAATATCATTCCATACCATGTTAAATAGCTAAAATATGGCTCGTTGAAGTTGGTAATTCACCTTCCTACCGATTATCGTTATTCTCAAAATGGAGAATATCGAAAAGTTCCACTATTTTGGGCGGGGGGGGGGGGGGTTTATACCTTCTTCACACTGCTGATAAGCAGTAATTCGATTAAACAGTTGAAACAACCTCAACCTTGGTCGGACTGAACGAATGATTTTCAATATCGATTCTGCAATGAAACACTCCTATTCAAACGATGATACCTGTTTCAGTATCGATGTCATCGATGAAATCTTAGAAGAAGATTTTGAATGCTCTCTTAATAGTAAAAAAAAGAGATAAAGAAAATTCTGCATCTGTTGAAGGAACCCTTCTCGAGTAAGAAATCTACTGCTGAATTTGATAATGCATGGCGAATGACTGCGATGAAAACTCTGACTTTGAATCCGATACCGAAGATCCGCCATTCAAAAAAATCACCATCAATACTGATTATAAGATCAAAACATCTCTCGAAGAACCCCTTACAGATCTCAAACTTAAACCCTTCCTGATAATCTGGAATATGTATTCCTGGAAGAATCCTCTTTTCTTCCTATTATCATATCATCTCAGCTATCCAAAGAAAAGAAAAACAAACTCATATCTGTCCTTAAAAAGCACAAGCAAGCCTTTGCTTGGAAAACAAAGATATTCCTGGTATTTTCCCATCATTTTGCAAACACAAGATACAACTTCTGGATGATAAGAAACCTGTTGTCTAAAAACAAAGAAGGTTAAATCCGAACATGCAAGAAGTTGTCAAAAAAGAAATCTTGAAACTCTTGGATACCGGCATAATTTACCCAATTGCTAATAGTCTTTGGGTTAGTCCTATCCATTGTGTACCAAAAGAATTGGTATACAGTTGTAACCAAACCTAAAAAATGATGAACTTGTTCCAACCAGAACCATTACAGGTTGGCGAGTATGCATCGATTATCATAAACTCAATGAAGCAACCGCAAAAGATCATTTTCCTTTACCATTTAATATCAAATGCTAAAGAGACTCGCAGGAAATTAAATATTTCTGTTCCTCGATGGTTTTCTGGTATTATTCAAATCCTATCGATTCCAAATACTCAAGAACAAACAACATATCACGTGACCGTTTGGCACATACGCTATAGGCGAATGCCTATTCCGGGCTAAGTAATCTCCTGCCTACATTCCAAAGGTGTATTGGTTTTTTTTTTTATTATTTTGACATCTTTCACGATATGATTAAGAATTATTCGAAGTATTCATTGGACGATTTCATTCGTCTTGGAAACTCTTTCACACATGCTAAACAACCTTGATAAAAATATCTCCAACTTGTAAAGATGCTAATCCGACGAAACTGGAAAAATGTCATTCAATGTCAAAAAAGAATTGTGCTCGGACACAAGGTGTCCAGTGCAGGACTTGAAGTCGAACAAAGGCAAAAATAGATGTAATTCACTAAAACTTATCCACCCCATACAAATATAAAAGGTAGTAGAACTTTTCTCGACATGCCGGTTTACCGAGTTTCATAAAAGACTTCATCGGAAAATTGCTCGACTATAACTAAACGCTCGAAAAAGATACTCCAATTTGAATTCGACGATGAATGTCAAAAAGCTTTTGAATCATTGAAAGAGAAACTCACATGTGCTCCTGTGATCGTAAGCACGAACTGGAATCTTCCGTTTGAACTTATGTGTGATGCAAGTAATTTCGCTGTGGTAGCCGTCTTAGGTAAAAAAGATGGTAAAAACTTTCACCCGATCTACTTCACAAGCAAACCCATATTCCGCACCACAAAAAAACACCGTAACCGAAATAAAAGAACTTAAGGCAGTAGTTTTTGCATTTGACAAATGCAGATCCTATCTTATTCTGCTTCAAACTATTTATTCATACCAATCATTCAGCTCTATGGCAACTTATCAAAAAGCAAGATGCTAAACCACGCCTTATTCGATGGATCTTACTTCTACAAGAATTCGACATAGAAATCAAAGATAGAAAAGGTACCAAAAATGTTGCAGCCGATCACTTATCCCGACTTGAAAACAATGAGACAAGCGATGATAGTGAAGTCGATGATAACTTTCCCGGAGAAACTCTTATGGAAATCAACACTAAAGACGAACCGTGGTTTGCAGACTTTGCAAACTACCTAGTCGGTAATATTATACCAAAAGGGATGACATATCAACAAAAGAATAAATTTTTCTCTGACCTCAAACACTACTTTTGGGAGGAACCTTACCTTTTCAAAGTATGTTCCGATGGTATGATCAGACGTTGTATATCTGGACCAGAAACCCGAACCATTTTAGATAAATGTCACCACGGACCAACAGGTGGACATTATGGACCAAACATAACTGCTAAAAAAGTCCTTGATTTAGGATTTTACTGGCCAACAATCATCAAAGAAGCTCATACTCTAGTTCGCTTATGTGAAGCATGCCAAAAGACCAGAAATATATCAAAACGTGATGAGATGCCCTTGAACAACATTCAAGTATGTGAAATTTTCGACATATGGGGTATCGACTTTATGGGACCGTTCCCGAAATCATATAAGTTTGAATACATTCTAGTCGCCGTAGATTACGTATCTAAATGGGCCGAAGCTCAAGCTTTACCAACCAATGACGCCCGAGTAGTAATCACCTTTCTGAAGAAGCTATTTTGCCGTTTCGGAATGCCCAAAGCTCTAATCAGCGACCGAGGTACCCACTTCTGTAACAAAATAATGGAAAAAACCATGAAAAGATATGGAGTTAACCACCGTTTCTCTACATCTTATCACCCTCAAACTAGTGGTCAAGTTGAAAACACGAACATGGCTCTTAAAAGAATTCTTGAAAAAACTGTTAAAGACAATCCTGCTATTTGGTCAAGAAAACTTGATGATGCTCTGTGGGCTTTTCGCACTGCCTACAAAACACCTACCGGTACCACACCATACAAACTAATATATGGAAAGAACTGCCATTTACCATTTGAAATTGAACACCGTGCATACTGGGCACTGAAGAATTGCAACCCAGATTTAATCGCTGTTGGTGAGAAAAGAATGTTCCAATTACACGAGTTAGATGAATTTAGATACCAAGCATATGAAAACTCTCGTTTATACAAGGAAAGAACCAAAGTCTGGCATGACAAAAAATTACGAATGAGAAAGGAATTCAAGCAAGGAAATAAAGTCCTACTTTTTCACTCAAAGTACATGTTTAAACAACTGAAACTTAGAACTTGATGGTTGGGACCTTATGTAGTGAAACATCAATATCCATCCGGATATGTTAAACTTTATGGAAAAGATGGAAAGACGTTCATAGTCAATGGTCACCGACTCAAACTATATCACAAAGAAGATAATGACCCAAGGGAAGCAGTCACTCCCTTTTTCCCAAACAAATGACCCTCAAAATACGAGTCTAGCTAACGACGCTCTTAAAAATTAAGCTCTTCTTGGGAGGCAACCCGTGCTTTCACTTAAGTGTGGAGGAGTTCCTCCTCCATTCTTCTATAAATATCTTATATATTTGTTTTTAAATCAACCAAAAATATTTTCTCTTTGTGTGCGTTTGTTTACTCTTACGCAGGTACTCTAGCTTAAAAGATGTGGAAAATTATGACGTATGCTCAAGATTAGCTTACAGCTATGCATTTCTCTATACCCCGGGAAGTACCATTTTCTTTTAATTTTTCCTATTTTATCTCTATTATCAGTTATCACATTGAGGGCAATGTTTAAATTAAGTGTGGAGGGGAGCCAAATAGGAAAAATTAATCATATCCCTCTATGTTTGCCCTATTAAAAAAATTTCTAACTAATATTTTATTATATGTTTTGAAATTACAAAATGCTCTTAGTAAGCCAAGTCCAACCGGATTGACATTATAGCTAGCACACCCCAGTCCACTAAATTGTGAGAAATCTAAGCCTTAAAATATTCGGGTATCCACCTTTGGTACCTAAGATAATTGATGCCTTTAGCTTGTTCGAGTTAAGGTTTGATTGTAGTCATATGTATCTATTCCGTCATTGCGGACGTGTACGTATGGTCTTTGTCACCTTTTCTAGAACATTGGTATTGGTTGAAATTTATATTTGAGAGAGCCGGTAATTTAGAAGCTCTAGAACTTATGCTTAATCATCATTTACTAGACTGAAGCCTATCACATGAAATGTATCTCACAAAGTTCTTATTCTCGAAAGAGCTCCTTTTAATGATATCCTGCTGAAATATCTGAAAGTTGAATGAAGAAAGTCCTGTGCTAAGCCTTAGTTGTAATCATAAAAAAAGAGTTCTATATGAGTTATAATAGTTCAAAAGAAATAAAGGCTCATGTTCGGCACATGAAAATTGGATCCTCTCTAGTACCCAAGTTCCACCTTTCGGTCAGGTTTATGTGTTAAGTACAAGCCTATGGTAGCTGTCTAGATTATGTCTGTGCAAATTGAGTGTTCTTCACAAAAACATATTTAAACCATATCTGAGTGGCTGAGTGAATTTAAAATCAAACACTATCCCTATGTGAGGTGCTATGTTATATGTCTATGCCAGAAAAGTTATCTAATATGCAAACTCTCTTAAAAATCCAAATTTTCTCCACGTCATGACAAATGATTTTTTTTCGCTTCCATTGCTTGAGGGCAAGCAATAAGCTAAGTGTGGAGGGATTTGATAACGCCCAAATTATACATGTTTCTATGGCATTATTTTATGTTTATTCTATCATTTCTCGTGAACTTTTGGTACTTAATTAAGCTTGAATTGCAATATAGGTCACTTTAGAAAGACTCTAGAGACCAAAGCTCATAAATCTATACACTTTGGGAGACGAATACAAGAAAAGAAAAGATTTCTAGCCAAAGTTCAAGAAGTCCGCCGCACTTGCTACATTGTGCGCCGCACTTTCCCTTGAAGCCCAAACACCGCCACACATTTTCCCAAAGTTTGAAGAATTAAAGTCCATTAAATTCACCTACATTAACTCTTCCAAAACCTGCCCAACACTTATTTTTAACGTGGCGTCGCACTTCCAGTAAAAGTTCATTAAATGCTATCGTCATTAACTCCAAAGTTCGCCGCACTTTTTCCTAAGTGTATCGCACTTTGCACCTAATCTTGCCTATAAATTAAGGACAAATTTTCATCCTCAAGGCATCCCTCCTCACAATCATTCCTCACATTCTATCCCATTTTACACACACATACTTTCCCTCTTTTCACCAAAACACCAAGAAACACCTTTTCCTTTAAAGAAAAAGATCTAACAACAAGAACGAAGAAGTTTTCACATACATAGTTGTTAGAAATAATGGAAGTTTATGTAAAGTGTGCTTTTGTTATGAACTCCTTAGCCATGAAAGGCTTAATCTCATATGACATACTCGGTAATGTTACGTATGATGAATAAGTCTTTAGTAGATCTTGATCGCTTAATCTTAAGCTTATTTGCAAAACTGTTATACTTATCTTATCTTATTTTGCTTATCACTTAGATTATATAATCATATCAAATAGTCGATAAGATCCGTTATGATCTATGTGGTTTTAAAGAATTTGTCTATGGTCTTTAATGTCTGTGCTGAGAAATCCACTTTGTAAATTGATAAACAAAATAAGTTTTGATATAATAATAACTGGATTATTTGAGTGACACATTTGGTCTAGTTAACTAAATATAAGTCTTAAGAGTAATCAAGTTAGTTCATAAAAACTTTTTCTGACGAGAAATCATTTTTATAAATTAAAGTCCCATCTTTGAGGTCAAATCATTTCCAACACTTATAAATTATTCTCAACTATCCGAGTAGTCATCTTTATTATCATTGATAAAACTAAAGTTATTTTCAAAATGTAAAGTCATACTTTCTTTCTGATTATATCGAAACATTACTCTAATCCTGTGGACGACCGGTCCTTACCTAAAAAGATATATTGTATACGTAAGGTTATACGTTACCCCGTGTGTTTTTTCCATATAATTGTCTGGTATTTTCAGTCTTATAAATTTAAAGCTTTTGAAACACATCACAACTTCTAAAGAGCTGCAATGTTTTTTAAGAATGGTAAAACTTCTAAACAATTTATCGTAAGTCTCATTTTTAGTAAACTCCTTTATGTTGAGAAATCCTCAGTCACGAGTCGAGACACTTTTCACATTCAAGCACAATTCACAGAAAGCATATCCACACTTGAATCATACATTATGTTCACAATATCATTGAGTTGATGATTTTGATAACAAAGTCGTTCGGTTTTTTCATTCTGTAAACTTTATTCATTTAACTTCAAAACGGTTTTTGTTGCTCTAAACGAAGTTTGTTCTACAGCCTGTCCATTTGATGAAAGACATTATGGACCTTCAAAAAGTTATCAATTTAAATATTATCGAATGTTTGAATAAGTCCTTAGAGCTTTTACAATGGAATTATTGCATCCCTAAAACCAGCTTTTGAGTTTCAAACCCCTACGAGCCACAGTGATGGTTGTGGCATGGTTCTTTCTTTTCTTTGAACAACCCGTCAAAACCTAGCAGATGGTGTTACGTTTACCCCCCCCCCCCCCACCCCCCCCCCCCCCCCCCCCCCCCCCAAAAAATAAATATAACCCCCCCCCACCCCCTCTTCAAAATCGATTAACCATGACCTGTCTTTTAAGGAGTTCTTTAGGAACCTTAACTTTGGTGGGTCTACAAGAAGGACTAGGATCTGAAGAATTCATAAAATTCTGAGACCAAAAGGATTGTTCAGCAGATAATTCAGTTTGTAGAACAAACCGTTTTTCAAAATCATGAGAAAGTTGGTTGAGAACAGCATAATCAACTAGTGTGGTATTAACTTTCTTTTATAAAACCATTGGATCATGTTGTTTTAACAACATTTTTGAACGACTCTCTTTAGCAAGCATAATGGTCTCTTCAGAGTCAGGAATCACAATAGCACTAGTGTTCATAATGACATTACCATCATAAAGCTTTGGTTCTGTTGGGAAATACAAGTCAAAAGGTCAAAGTTCTGCCACGTAAAAGTCAAAGTACTGCTAAATGAAAGATCAAAGTACTGCTAAGTAGAAAGTCAAGGTACTGCCAGTCAAAGATCGAAGTACTGCCGTGGATATAGGAACTATAAAGTTTAAACGGTTGTTTTAGCATTTATCTTGTAACAGTTTTTAGTGATAAGTATCAATTAGTGTTTATGATATACAAGGACTGTACATCTACTAGAGGTTATCCTTATGTTTATAAAAGGATCTCTAGGAAGATATTAGAACATAGAACAAACATAGAAAATCACGAGTTAAGATTTATTAGTATTGTATTAGGGATCTGCAATTTAGGCAGATTCAAAAGGTTTATAAAAGAAATCGTTTGAGAAACATGTGTGTTCTTCTTAGTACTGCCACTAGATTCCGCATGAGTTGACATTATAATCAGTGTTTCATTAAGGAATATCGATCCACAAGTGGTATCAGAGCCCTGTGAAAAAGACACTGATCTGAAGAACTTTTCACATCAATCGAATACTTTTCTAAACTCCATTAAAAGATGTCTGAATAGAACCTATCCCCGTCCACCACGTCCGTTACTCAGCACTTAGAATCTCTATAATCAAGAAAGGTGAAATATGACCTATGGTCCATGAAGAAAAAAAATGCGACAATATATTGCTAATCACTGATCACATACTATGACATAATCACGCAATGAAACCAAACCACAACTGATCCTAGCATCTCCCCAGTGTCTGCCCCAAAGACTTCACTTGCTGCAAACGCAAGAAGAAACAATGAGAAAGCCCTTAATATACTGCTTTCTCCATAACTGATGAGACATCCTTCTCAGTATTCATGATGCTAGTTGAATGCAAGATCTTTATGGAAAGCCATAAAAAGCAAGATCTGAGGAAAGCGAAGCATCAAAAGAAGATGCAAAAGAATCTGTAGAAAACAACAATTGAGACATTTAGTATTGGATCTAGGGAAGAACAGAATCAGCATACGAAAGGTTTTAGCATATTCTTAGCATGCTTGAATTACATGATGCTACGGTGTCCATTGAAGATGCAAATTTGAAGTTTCTAAGAAGCCTACCATCTGTGTGGGCAATGTTAGTGGCTCACCATGGATTCCAGACACTTGGATTAGACGAGTTAGACTTTGATGATCTCTACAACAACTTAAAAGTGTATGAGCATGAATTGAAGGGTGTCTCAAATTCAAACTCACAAAACATTGCTTTTCTGTCCACAGAAGTCAAAGGCAGTACTTTGAAACAAAGTATTCTGCTTGAACCCGCACATATCCCAAAAGGATAATACTCAAGCTATCTCGATCAAGGTGCCAACTGCTCCCAACTGTGCTTCTCACGCAGCATGAAATCATATGTTCCTTCTTGCTCAACAAGCATCTATGCCCATAACTCACGATGTGAAGACCTGCTGCAAATGATGAAGGATGCTGATGGAAGAAATGACATTAGATGGAACGTTGCATGAAAACAGCAAAGGATAAGGAATTTATGAGGAAGAAGGAAGATCCATTGAACCTCAAGCCAAAGAATGGATTACCTTTTGATAAGTCAAAAATTGAAATGCTTAAACTGTCAAAGAGTTAGGTTCATTTTGCTACGAGTGTCGGTTTGCTAAGTATCAAGGAAAAAACATAGCAAATGGTCCGTCAGGAAAAGAGGATTGTGGTTATACTATTGAAGATACAAACTCAAAGCCTTGGTGCAACAGACAAAAATGAAGATATTGATTGGACCAAGAATTTTTGATGCTCGAACCAGTGACATATGCAATGATGCACTGACTGGAGTTGAACAAGAAAATTGGGAGCATAGGGAGTTTGATGCAGAGCACATGCACTTTGGACAAGATGGACTTGATGACTTTGACTGGAGCAACAAAGCTGATGATGCACCAGTATCTCTAGCTTTGATGGCTACAAATTCAGAGGTACCTTACTGTTCTAAATGTAGTAAGTCTTATAAACTGTTGCTTGAAAACTATCAAAACACACACACACACACCGATAATTTTCAAGAGCTAGGACTAAAAATCTAGGATATCAAATGAGCTTAGAGTTCATTAGAGGTCATTGCTTAAAAGCACATGAAAAAGAATGAATATATATGCATGGGGTGATAAGTAATAACAAATGGAAATATGACTTAAAGATAAGAGATATTGAAACTAGAAGAAAAAACAAAAGGAATGTAAGGGAAAGCCTTAAAAGGAACGAGATGATTTCAAAGTAAAACTGAGAAATAGGTCAAATGCTTCGTACTTCAAAACGAAGTCCTAAACAAACAAGATATATGTCTGATAAGGTCTTGTTATAGGGTTTGGATTGAGTCTAGCAATAGTATGGAAAGGTAACATTTCATCTGGGATGAAACTCTTGACTGATTCTGCGTAGTGAAAATTTCAAACACACAAAAAGACACCTACAAAGCAGTACCTCCACCTACAGTACAATTATTCCACCTAGGGCAAATGTCTCCTTTGACACAGGGATAGATGAACTAGCCATTAGGAAAGAAAGTTGTTAATCAAGAAGAAAAACAAAATCTAGTCAATCACAATTGATAGACATCTAAAGTCATAATGAAGATTGGTTTTGATAGTGACACAATGAAGAGACGATGTTTCAGAAGTCAACAGGAAACTTTTTTAACTATCAGAGAATAGTGAAACATCTTTTGAAAACAGGACAGGTCACCAAACCGTCAAAACTGTTGTCAAGACTAGGACAAAGGGAACTTGGGAACAAATGGGGGTAAATTAAAGTTTTTGTATGTTTACATCCTAATCATCTTATTAAGGACTGTAACCCTACAAGAAAGAACCTTCACACCAAACTCATAAACCTAAGGAACACAGGTTTTCCAAGGGAATGGGGGGGCAGGGGAGGGGGGAACCGGAGGGGAACCTCATCCAAAGAGTGAACATAGTAATTTCTCAAGAAACTCTAGGTACCCTCACCAAAGGAGATCTTTTATCCCATCAGCAGTACTTACAAGGATGGATTGGATAAAGTACTGCTAACAAAAATGACACAAACAGTACCTTCAAAAAATAACTGCTAAATGTGACTTATCAAGGCACTCTAGACTATAGTACCACAAGCAGTACCTATCCACGGAAGTTACTGATGGAAGTTATTATCCAAGGGATGGCTAATAGAAACCTAGAATCCTCCAAGTTACTCACCATACCATCAAGGTCTCTACACCAGGACAGTACCTCATAAGACACAAAGACCCAAGAAAATTGTTAAATCTATCTGGGTAAAGAAAGGAAGTATTGTTGGATCCCAAGCAGTACTTCCACAAACTGTCAAAAAGAATGCAATGATAAATCCAAAACAAACATGGAGACCAAAAGGAAACTATCTAGATTCTGTGAATAGGGATAATGATTCTACACACTCAAGCAATTTTGAGTAGGGTAACCTCCCATTAGGGGTATCCAGTCAGTTATGAACTTGGGGTCCCCTAAAAAAAGTCTAATTCTTTGAAATTGTTTGTACAGGGCATCCAGAGAAGACCACAAGGACTATGCTATCATTGAACATGGTGCTCTGGAAGTATGACGTAGAACAAGACAAGTTGTCCTGATTTTTAAAGAGTTCAAAGGTGGTTATGTGGCTTTTGGAAATGACTCTAAAGTGGAAGAATCTCAGGAAAGAACCATTAGACATCATGCTAATTTTGAAAAGTTAGCTATGGGAAGAGCTTAAGTTCCAAATCTCTATCTGTTTCTTTTCTCTCTCAACTATTTGGTGATAAGAAGCCACAATGATTCTCTTCACATATAAAGAATGTCTTATCATATCCCCAAAAGTTTAGGGAGTATTGTTGATGAAGACCTGGTGATACTTCGAGCTCCTAGAAAGAATGATGTATACAGCTTGGATCTAAAGAATATTATTCCCTCTGGTGGAATCACTTGTTTGGTTGCAAAGGCAACAGAGGATGAAGCTGTCCTATGGCACAGAAGACTGGGGCATGTCAACTTCAAAAATATCAACAAGTTGGTTAAAGGCAATCTGGTTAGGGGTTTACCTTCAAAGACATTCAAGCTTGATCACTCATGTTTGGCATGTAGAAAGGGTAAACAGCACAGGGCATCTTGCAAGAAGATTGAAGAAAGAACTGTTAGAGAACCTCTTGAATTGCTACATATGGACTTATTTGGACCTGTTTCAGTAGAGAGTATAAACAAGAAAAAGTACTGCTTGGTGGTCACTGATGACTGCAGCAAATTCAGTTGGGTGTTTTTCTTGGCCTACAAGGATGAAACATATGATATGCTTCATGATTTGATTGTGGGTTTGGAAAACAGGCTAAGACATAAAGTAAAGACCATCAGGTGTGATCATGGAACAGAGTTCAAGAATCAACTTATGAATGAGTTTTGTGCCAAGAAAGGAATCAAGAGAGAATATAGCATTGCAAGGACTCCACAGCAAAATGGTGTTGCAGAAAGAAAGAATAGGACTCTTATTGAAGCTGCTAGAACTATGTTAGCAGACTCCCTTCTACCTATTCAATTTTGGGCTGAAGCAGTCAATACTGCTTGTTATGTGCTTAATAGAGTTTTGGTGACTAAACCTCAAATGAAGACTCCTTATGAAATCTTGATGGGAGAAACTCCATAAACATCAGTTTCCCATGAGAACCTTTGGATGCTCTCGTTACGATACTTAATATCTAGGATCATTTGGAAAGCTTTGATGGCAATTCAGAAGAAGGATATCTGTTGGGATACTCTACTACACAAAGGTTTTAGTGTCCATAACAGGGTCACAGAAAGAAAAGGTTCAAGACTGTCTCCAATGTAACTTTCTGAGAATCAGAGGAAACAAAAAGGAAAAGGTCCCTGATTGGATGTTTGATCTGAACCTTCTAACTCCATCCATGAATTACATTCCTGTAAGGAAAGAAAACTATGCTGCTTTCAAAAGAACAAAGAATATCTGTGATGAGGTTGAAGATTTTGATGACCAGCAATTCATTGTTCATAAACAGCTCAGCCTAGCATCCAGAGGAACGTACTTGCTGCATAAAGAAGTTCAATTGGTCCCTGAAGAACCAGGCTTAATACATGATGAGCATTGTCAAGTTTATGCCTCAGAGAATCTCTTGTGCAAAGCTCATAATGATGATCAAAGGATGCTTTTGAAGAAGAAAAGAGGAGAATACTATTACAAAGGAAAAGAACATGTCAACAGTAGTTTCTTTCACTTCTAAGTACTGCTAATAACCCCCCTCAAAGTACTGCAATAACACCTACAGATTCTATGATGATACCAAAAGATGGTATTTTCTCTACAAACTCTTTTGATGCTGAGGAAGGCGGAGTCGCTGACTACAACAACATGGATCCTACCATTGATGTTCCCTCTACTCCTACGCTTAGAATTCATAAGATTCATCCTCAAAGTCAAATTATTGGCGAAAGTACTGCCGGGGTTCAAACAAGAAGAAAGCTTAAAGAAAGTACTTCTGACCAACACCAAGCCTTGCTGTCTTTCATATACAAGCAAAACAGAACTAACCACAAAGATCAGCAAACATGCTTGTTTGCTTGTTTCTTATCTCAAGAGGAACCCAAGAAAGTCTCTCAAGCCTTAGCAGATGAAAGTTGGGTTGAAGCGATGCAAGAAGAACTACTTCAATTCAAGCTACAAGAGGTATGGGTGTTATGTGACCTACCAGAAGGCAAGAGGGTGATTGGAACTAAATGGGTTTTTAGAAACAAGAGAGATGAACGGGGTACTATTATCAAGAACAAAGCACGCCTAGTTGCATAAGGGTACAGACAAGAAGAAGGTGTGGATTATGATGAAGTGTTTGCACCAGTTGCCAGAATTGAAGCAATCAGACTCTTTTTGGCATTTGCATCTTTCATGGGCTTTACTGTCTATCAGATGGATGTCAAAAGTGCATTCCTATATGGCAACATCACAGAAGAAGTGTATGTCAAACAGCCTCCAGGTTTTGAAGATCCTGCTCATCCAAACAAGGTCTACAGAGTTGTCAAGAGGACTTTTATGGCCTGCAAACAAGCCCAAGAGCATGGTATGAAAGACTTTCCACTTTTCTTTTGAAACATGGATATAGGAGAGGGGCTATTGATAAAACTCTGTTTATTAAGAAGGATAGAAGAGATATCATGTTGGTACAGGTATATGTTGATGATATCATCTTTGGATCCACCAAGTCTTCTATGGTGAAGGACTTTGAAGATCTTATGCAAAAGGAATTCAAGAGCGTTCCATTGTGAAACTCACATTCTTTTGGGCTTCAAGTCAAGCAATCTAATGGTGGTAATTTTATTCTAAGTAAAGACAAATATGTGACAGATATCTCAACAAGTTTTGACTTTAGAACCATTAGCCGCTCCACCCCCATTGAAGCTCCATAAATACTCTAGGAAAGATGAAGAAGGTGAAGATGTTGATGTACATCTTTACAAGTCTATGATTGGGTGTCTCTCTTATCCTAGAGATTTATGAGCTTCAATGGGGGTGGATGCTGGCTTGATGGTTCTGAAGTCAAATTTGTTGAGAATGTCTTTCACATATTTGTCTTGACATAGAAAAATACCACCATTAGATTGCTTGACTTGAAGCCCCAAAAAGAAAAGTGAGTTCACCCATGGCACTCATCTGAATTCCTTTTGCAAAGAACTTCAAAGTGGAGCTTCACCATAGAAAGACTTGTGAGATCCAAAGATGATATCATTCAACATATACCTGTACCAACCTGATATCTCTTCTAACCTTCATATAATTAAACAGAGTTTTATCAATAGCCCCTCTCCTATATCTAGTATCAAAAGAAAAGTTGGAAATTCTTCATACCATGCTCTTGGGGCTTGAATGCAGGCCATAAAGTGCCTTGACACTCTGTAACCTTTTTTGATGAGCAGGATCGTCAAAACCTGGGCTTTTGACATACACTTCTTCTGTGATGTTGCCATATAGAATGCACTTTTGACATCCATCTGATAGACAGTAAAGCATGAAAATGCCAATGCCAAAAAGAGGCTGATTGCTTCAATTTCTGGCAACTGGTCAACACTTCATCATAAATCCACACCTTCTTTCTTGTCGGTACCACTATACAACTAGCGTGCTTTGTTCTGATATAGTACCCACTTCATCTCTTCCTGTTTCTAAAAACCCATTTAGTTCCAATCAACCTCTAGCCTTCTGGTAGGTCCAGAAGGGGGGAAAAAATCATAACACCCCATACCGTCTGTAGCTTGAATGAAGTAGTTCTTCTTGAATGCTTCAACCCAATTTCATCTGCTAAGGCTTGAGAGACTTTCCTTGGGTTCCTCTGCGATAAGAAACAAGCAAACAAGCATGTTTTTGATGATCTTTGTGTTAGTTCTGTTTGCGCTTGTATATAAAGAACAGCAAGCCGTGTTTGTCAGAAAGAATGTACTTTCTTTTAAGCCTTTCTTCTGTTTGAAACCCCGCGTACTTTCGCCAAGTAATTTGACTTTTGAGGATGAATCTTATGAATCTAAGCGTAGGAGTAGAGGGAACTCAATATGGTAAGATCCATGTTGTTGTAGTCAGCGACTCGCCTCCCTCAGCATCAAACGAGTTTTGTAGAGAAATACCATCTTTTTGGATATCATCATCGACTCAGTAGGTGTATTGCCAGTACTTTGAGGGGTGTAATTAGCTGTACTAGAGTGAAAGTACTGTTGACATGTCTTTTCACCCTTTGTAATAGATATTCTCCTCTTTTCTCTCAAAAACAATCCCTTTGATCATCATTATGAGCTTAGGCAAGATATTCTATGATGCATCAAACCTTACAAGCTCATCATGTAAAGCTTGTTCTTCAAGACAATGAACGTCTTTTGCACAGTACGTTCCTCTGATGCATAGGCCTGACTTGTATGAACAATGAATTGCTGGTCATCTAAATCTTCAACATCATCACAAGATATTCCTTGTTCTTTTGAATCAGCATAGTTTTCTTTCCTTACAGGAATGTAATTCATGGATGGAGTTAGAAGGTCAAGATCAAACATCCAATCAGGACCTTTTCCCTTTTGATTCTCCTGATTCTCAAGAAAGTTTACATGAAGACAGTCTTGAACCTTTCTTGTGACCCTGTTATAGACTCTAAAACCTTTGCTGTTAGTAGAGTATCCCAACAGATATCCTTCTTCTGACTTGCCATCAAACTTACCCAAATGATCTAGAGTATTAAGTATAGTCAGAGAGCATCCAAAAGGTCTCATGAAACTGATGTTAGGAGATCTTCCCATCAAGATTTCATAAGGAGTCTTCATTTGAGGTTTAGTCACCAACACTCTATTAAGCACATAACAAGCAGTATTGACTGCTTCAGCCCAAAATTGAATAGGTAGAAGGGAGTCTGCTAACATAGTTCTAGCAGCTTCAATAAGAGTCCTATTCTTTCTTTCTGCAACACCATTTTGCTGTGGAGTCCTTGCAATGCTATATTCTCTCTTGATTCCTTTCTTGGCACAAAACTCATTCATAAGTTGATTCTTGAACTCTGTTCCATGATCACACCTGATGGTCTTTACTTTATGTCTTAGCCTGTTTTCCAAACCCACAATCAAATCATGAAGCATATTAATATGTAGTTATCCTTTAGGCCAAGAAAAACACCCAACTGAATTTGCTGCAGGACATCAGGACCACCAAGCATACTTTTTCATGTTTATACTCTCTACTGAACAGGTTCCAAATAAGACTCATATGTAGCAATTCAAGAGTTCTCTAACATTCATTCTTCAATCTTCTTGCAAGAAGCCCTGTGCTGTTTACCCTTTCTACATGCCAAACATGAGTGATCAAGCTTGAATGTCTTGGAAGGTAAACCTCTAACCAGATTAGCCTTTATCCAACTGTTGATAATTTTTGAAGTTTATCATGCCCCAGTCTTTCTTGCCATAGGACAGCTTCATCCTCTGTTGCCTTTGCAACCAAACAAGTGATTCCACCAGAGGGAATAATATTCTTTAGATCCAGGCTGTATACATCATTCTTTCTAGGAGCTCGAAGTATCACCAGGTCTTCATCAACAAACTTAAACTTTGGGGATAGGATAAGACATTCTTTATCTGTGAAGAGAACATTGTGCTTCTTATCACAAATTTGAGAAACGGATAAGAGATTGAACTTAAGCTCTTCCACATAGCTAACTTTCTCAAAATCTAAGCATGATGTCTTAATGGTTCCTCCTGAGAAATTCTCCACCTTTAGAGTCATTTCCAAAAGCCACATAACCACCTTTGAACTCTTTAAAATCAGACAACTTGTCCTTGTCTCCTGTCATACTTCCAGAGCATCCACTGTCAATGATAGCATAGTCCTTGAGATCTTCTTCTGGATTGCCCTGTACAAACAATTTCAAAGCATTAGACTCTTTTAGGGACCCAAGTCATAACTGACTTGGATACCCCTAATGGAGTTACATACTCAAATTGCTTGAGTGTGTAAGATCCATTTACCCTTAATCACAAATCTAGAATAGTTCCCTTTGGTCCTCCATCGTTGTTTAGGATTTATCATGCATTCTTTTTGACAGGTTTGTGGAAGTACTGCTTGGGGTTCCCAATAGTACTTCCTTTCTTTACCCAGATAGATTTAACAATTTTCTTGGGTCTTTGTGGTCTATGAGGAGTCCTTGTGGTAGAAGACCTTGATGATGGTGAGTAACTTGAGATTCTAGGTCTTCTATTATCCATCCTTGGATAATAACTTCCATCAGTACTTCGTGAAAGTACTGCTTGTGGTACTCTAGATCTAGCAGTACCTTGATAAGTCACATTAGCAGTACTTTTTGAAGGTACTGTTTGTGTCATTTTTGGTCTAGCAGTACTTATCAATCCATCCCTTGTAAGTACTGCTGATGGAATAAAAGATCTCCTTTGGTGAGGGTACCTAGAGTTTCTTGAGAAATTACTATGGTTCACTCTTTGGATGTTGTTCCAAACTGGTCTTGTTTCCCTTGAACCCTGTGTTCCCTTAGGTTTATGAGTTTGGGTGTGTTTGAAGGTTCTTTCATGTAGATTGCAGTCCTTAATAAGATGATTAGGACTGTAACATACAAAACATAATTTACCCCCTTTGTTCCCAAGTCCCTTTGTCCTAGATTCTTGACCAACACTGTTTTGACTGTTTGGTGACCTGTTTTCAAAAGATGTTTCACTATTCTCTGAGTTAAAAACAGTTTCCTTTTGACTTTCTGAAACATCAGTCTCTTCATCATCACTATCAACCCAATCTTCAATTATGACTTTATTTCTATCAATTGCTGATTGACTAGATTTTGTTTTCTCTTGATTAACAACTTTATTCCTAATGGCTAGTTCATCTATCCCTGTAAAGGAGACATTTGCCCTAGGTGGAATAATTGTACCTGTAGGTGGAGGTACTGCTTTGTAGGCCTTTTCTCTTTTGAAATTTTCATACGCAGAATCAGTCAAAGTTTCATCCCCAGATGAAATGTTACTTTCCATACTATTGCTAGACTCAATCCCAAACCCTATACATGACTTATCAGACACATATCTTTGTTTGTTTAGGACTTCGTTTTGAAGTACAGAAGCATTTGACCATTTCTCAAGTTTTACTTTGAAATCATCTCGTTCTTTTAAGGCTTGATCTAATTCCTTTTGTTTTTCTTCTAGTTTCAAATCTCTTATCTTTAAGTCATATTCCATTTGTTCATACTTATCACCCCATGCATATTCATTCTTTTCATGTGTTTTAAGCATGACCTCTAATGACTCTAAGCTCATTTGATATCCTAGAATTTCAGTCCTAGCTCTTTGAAAATTATCTCTTTCTTTTTGATAGTTTTCAAGCAACAGTTTATAAGACTTACTACATTTGGAACAGTAAGGTACCTCTGAATTTGTAGCCATCAAAGCTAGAGATACTGGTGCATCATCAGCTTTGTTGCTCCAGTCAAAGTCATCAAGTCCATCTTGTCCAAAGTGCATGTGCTCTGCATCAAACTCTATGCTCCAATCATCTTGTTCAACTCCAGTCAGTGCCATCATAGCATATGTCACTGGTTCAGCATCAAATTCCTTGGTCCAATCAATATCTTCATTTTTGTCTGTTGCCACCAAGGCTTTTGAGTTTGAATCTTCAATAGCCACAATCCTCTTTTCCTGACGACCATTTGCTCTGTTTTCTTGATACTTAGCAAACCGACACTCTCTAGCAAAATGACCTAACTTTTGACAGTTAAAGCATTCAATTTTTGACTTATCAAAGGTAATCCCATTCTTTGGCTTGAGGTCAATGGATCTTCCTGTCTTCCTCATAAACTTCCTTATCCTTGCTGTTATCATAGCCACTTGCCATCTAATGTCAATTTCTTCCATAGCATCTTCATCAATTTGCAGCAGGTCTTCATCATCATGAGTTGTGGGCATAGATGCTTGTTGAGCAAAGAGGAAAATATGAATTTCATCTGAGTGAAAGCACAGTTGGGAGCAGTTGGCACCTTGCTCGAGATAGCTTGAGTAATATCCTTTTATTGGAATATGTTGACTGGTTCAGCATACTTTGTTTCAAAAGTACTGCCTTTGACTTCTGTGGACAGAAAAGCAATGTTTTATGTGATTTGAATTCGAGACACCCTTCAATTTAAAAAAAAAAACATGCTCATACACTTTTAAGTTGTTGTAGCAGATCAATCCAAAGTCTAACTCGCTAATCCCAGGTTGTCCTGGATCATGGTAACCACTACACACACACACACACACACATAGATGGTAGGCTTCTTAGAAACTTCAATTTGCCTCTTCCAATGGACACGAGCTATCATGTAATACAAGCCTGCTACAGAACTATGCTAAAACCTTTCGATGCTGAATCTAGTTCTTCCTAGATCCAATAGGTAAATGTCTCAAATTGTTGTATCAACAGATTACTATGCATCTTCTTTGATGCTTCGTTTCCTCCAAATCTTTGCTTTTATGGCATTCCCATAAAGACCTTGCATCAAATCATCATGAAAACTGAAAGATGTCCTATCAGGTATGAAGAAACATAATTTTATTAAATGAAAAAGGAAATTACATTGCTGAAAAGGAACTTGCATAAAATAAATGATAATAAGCTGGAAAAATAAGCTATAATCTAATCTACACTACTCCTATTCGAACCCTACACTAGATGCCTCTTCACTATGTGATTTCCCCTTCTCTTTATAGTGAGCAAGCGAAGCTTCTAGATCTTAAGATGCTCCTCCATCCAATTTGATCTCAACCCTTGATTAAAACAAACTCAAATCCATCCCTTAGATCACGTACACGTTATTGTAGCCAATATGAATCCATGGGATTGCCAGCGTAGATATGGAGGGGGTGTCAGAAAGATCTTCTAGAAGTACTTTGATGCGAGTGTGTGAGGGTGAATGGAAGTTTACCCTGATTCGTTGCTAAGTAAAATTGGGAGTGAGGAGGATTGATACACAATAATATTTGACCAATGTTTATAATTAAGACTATGACCGGGTGTGGGTTGGGCTTTGACTTGGGATGAATTGGGCCAGGGATTTATGGATTTAGATTACAGGTTTATAAAAGGGCTATGGTATATTATTATAGCTTAAGTCTTAATGGGCTGACCCGGTCCATTAAGTGGGCCCGGGTTGGTCCATAGAAGATGGGTATGCCTTGGGCTTCGGATTTTCATGCTCTTTCCATTCTTGTGCTCGGTTTTGTCCGTTTTGCCTTTGTTTTTTGTCTTTTTATTTAATATCCGTACCTGCAAGACACAATTTACAATACAAATGAATACACTGTATTTTTCATGTATTATTGGTTATTATTGGTCTTTTTAGCTTGTTTTATTAGGTAAAAGGTATGTGTATTTAAGCACATACCAGTATGCATTAACGATTAATCCTACTATATATATTTCTTGCATTGAACAGTTCTTGTCTACTGTCATGGCCAACACTATCAATGGGGAAGAACAGTTACATGCCCTAGTAGATGGCAAGAAGATAATCATCACTGAATCATCTGTTAGAAGAGATCTTCAACTAGCAGCTGAGGAAGGTGTTGATTGTTTACCAAATTCTATCATTTTTGAACAACTTACATTGATGGGGTTTGAGAAAATTTCACAAAAACTAACTTTTTATAAACCATTCTTTTCCCCACAATGGAAATTTATAATTCATACTACTTTACAGTGTCTAAGTCTAAAGACTACTGCATGGAATGAGTTTAGTAGTATTATGGCATCTGCCATTATCTGCTTAGCTACAAACCAGAAATTTAACTTTTCAAAATTCATTTTTGATAGTATGATTAGAAACTTGGATAATTTGTCTGGCAAATTTTTTGATGTATCCAAGGTTTGTATAAATATTTTTAGACCAACAACTTGATGGGATGCCAACTCATAAGAGAATTTATATTGCACCCTCTCACACTAAAAAGATTTTTGGAAATATGAGAAAGGTAGGCAAAGGTTTTTTTTGGTAGAGTAACATCTTTATTTCAAACAATGGTGGTACAAAACCAATCACAATTGGGTGAAGGTTCAGCAATTCCAACTGATCCCCATCACACACCTACCTTTATTCAACCATCTACTCAACCTCAAAAGACACAACAACCTAGGAAGCCTAAAGGAAAGGACACTCAGGTACCTCAGCCTAGTGATCCTATTGAAAATGTTGTAGATGAGGCTGTCCATAAGGAGTTGGGTGACAGTTTGGTGAGGGCTGCCACTACTGCTTTGATGTGTTTCTAAAGCTTTAAATTTATAAGACTAAAAATACTGGACAATTATATGGAAACACACGGGTAAAAGTATAACCCACACATGCAGTATAATCTTTTTAGGTAAGACCAGGTCATCCACAGGGATTAGAGTAGTGTTCGAATAATCAAAAAGAAAAGAGACTTTAACAATTTTGAAAATAACTTTAGTTTTATCAATGATAATAAAGATGACTACTCAGATAGTTGAGAATAATTTATAAGTGTTAGAAATGATTTGACCTCGAAGATGGGACTTTAATTTATAAAAATGATTTCTCGTCAGAAAATGTTTTTATGAATTAACTTAAGACTTATATCTAGTTAACTAGACCAAATGTGTCACTCAAATAGTCTAGTTAGTCTAGTTATTATTATATCAAAACTTATTTTATTTATCAATTTACGAAAGTAGATTTCTTAGCACAGACGTTAAAGACCATAGACAAATATTTAAAACCACATAGATCATAACGGATCTTTTGACCTATACCAATATGATTATATAATCTAAGTTGATAAGAAAAAATAAATAAGATAAGATATAATAGGTTTGCAACATAAGCTTAAGATTAAAGCGATCAAGATCATACCAAACACTTATTCATTATCGTAACTTCACCGAGTAGTCATGAAAGATTTAGCCTCTCATGGCTAAGGAGTTCATAACAAAAGCACACTTTACATAAACTTCCATTATTTCAACAACTAGGTAAGAAAACTTCTTCGTTCTTGATCGTTAGATCTTTTTCTTCAAAGGAAAAGGTATTTCTTGGTGTTTTGGTGAAAGGAGGGAAAGTATGTGTGTGTAAAATGGGATAGAATGTGAGGAATGATTGTGAGGAGTGATGCAAATTCGTCCTCAATTTATAGGCAAGATTGGGTGCAAAGTGCGGCGCACTTAGGAAAAAGTGCGGCGAACTTTGGGAGTTAATGCGATAGCATTTAATGACTTTTACTGGAAGTACGACACACTTACAAATAAGTGCGACGGTTTTGGGGAGTTAATGTAGGTGCATTTAATGGAATTTAATTCTTCAAACTTTGGAAAATGTGCGGCGGTTTTGGGTTTCAGGGGAAAATGCGGCGCACAATGTAGCAAGTGCGGCGGACTTCTTGAACTTTGGCTAGAAATCTTTTCTTTTCTTGTATTCGTCTCCCAAAGTGTATAGATTCATGAGCTTGGGTCTCTAGAGTCTTCAAGTGAACCTATAAGCAATTCAAGCTTAATTAAGTATCAAAAGTTCACGAGAAATGATAGAATAAACATAAAATAACGCCATAGAAACATGTATAATTTGGGTGTTATCACTTGGTATGTGCTTCTTTGATCATCAATACAACTTACTAATTTTTTTTGTTTTTGTTTGCCTTCTCATCAGTATAGATATTCAATCCTTTCATTAAGGATTTTCCTAACAACTGATCTGTACCTTCATGCACATTGCAGACATTTTATGTATTAACTATTATTTACTCAATATTTGTTTGCTACCCTTACCTTTTCCAGAACACTCCACCAATTGACGACACTAATTAAACTCTGAGGACAGAGTTCTCTTAACGGGGGTAGACTTTAGCAATCCGTAATTTTCAGGTCATTATATAACTTTATACTTTCATTATTTATTTTCATTTTACATAAAATTTACTTTTACGGGTGACCGGATAGGTTATCCCGCGTTCGTAGTAAAACGTACATTAAACGTGAACCCACCTCTAGACTAAATATTAGTCTACATGTTCTAAGTATTTTTATTATTTTACATATGTATATTATATGTTGTAATTTTATTTTTAACATTTACGTTTACTCTTCATGGTTGCATCTAAAATCTTACAATACCCTACCTTTTTACCCATTAGCCTAAACAATACCCACTTAACTAAAATTTACACAAAAAAAAACATTTTGTGTGCTCTCTCTTCCTATACATCATATGCCCCAACCACATGAACAAGTGTCCATATGGTGGGTTAGTCATGTTGGATGTGTTGGCTAGTCTTTGAGGATAATGGGATACATGGTCACTCCCTTTTGCATGCCTCAACTAACAACATCTCGTCTCTTCTTTCTCATAGTGCACTCTTCATAGTTGACAAAACACTCCTCTCTCCTCTTTATTGTGCCATCCATACCTTTATAATCTTACACCATTCCATAAAAATTTTGATGCTAAAATTATCCAAGAGTTGAAGGGTTAAGAAGCTAGTAGGTTTTCTTTGGGTTAAATCTCTTCAAGACATCGTCAAAAAAGCATATCATTTGCATGGGTTGAATGAAGTTCATAAGAGATTCTTGCAAGTATATTATGGTTTTTGACTTTGGGTTGAAGAAACTAGTAGAAACCTTGATTTGGTTCTTGCAATTATAATCATCATATCTCGCTTTTATAAGAATAATTATTTTACTTATTTTCTCATGTAATTTATTTACATTATTTACATTATTTTTATGATATTATTATGTATTTCTCATATTCATGTAATTTATTTACATTATTTGGAACAAGAAACTTGTTAAAAAGATGGGTTTAACACATTTGAATGGGACAGATTTGATCAGTAGGATAGATTGAGTATTCTGTAAAAATTCATAGACGTTCAGGCTTGGATAAAAATATAAACATGTAGATCTATGTTTTAGCTTTGATTCTCCGGGTGGCACTCGTCGTGACAATACCCGATAAATTAATTAGAAAATAAACGGTGAAATTTTGAATGTGGAAAAGTAGTCAAAAAATTTTACAAAAAGAATTTCACTCGTCGTGACAATACCCGATGAATTAATTAGAAAATAAACGGTGGAAGGGGCCAAAAATTGCACACCAGATTTCATTGGATTACAACTCTTAAAATTTGTATATTAACCACTATTGGTGTAAAAAATAAAACTTGTAGAGGACACTTAAACTTAAATTTTAACGTTTGAATCAGCCCTAACGGACTTACGGTTTAGGAGATACGATCGTTTTTCCGAGACTGTAGTAATCTGGAAATCTACCAGCTTTGGTACTTGATAGTACTTTGACCATTTGACATATTTTTATAAAAACCGATGTGGTCGGACCCACATATCGTATAAATAGACTCATTTACCTTTTCAAAAATGTAAAAACCAAATAATGAATACTTAGAACTTAGGAGATATGGGCTTATTAAGTGGGCTAAACCAGAAAATTCTAACAAGCCCATATTATTAGGCTTACAACTAAATTAAAACTTAGACATCTTTTTGGGCCCAATTGATTTATAAAATTTATAAACTCTAAGTACAATGCTATAATTTATATAAAACTTTATAAAAACTCATTTCATTTATTCGCGTAATATTTATAAATCCTAAGACGCGACTTTATTTTTAGGTTGCTTTTAGAACTTTCCTCGATCTCTCGACATTTATTCTCGATATCTTTTATCGCATTGCTAAAGGTGAGTTCATAGCCCCACTTTTACTCATTTATCTATTTTATAAATTACTTGGGGGAGATACATGCTACTTAACTTACTTTTACATATGGACGCAAGTGTTTAAAATGTATGCTTATCCTGATACTATTATTGCCTAAGTACCACTTTTCCCTTTAAGCCCCCTATATCGTGAACCGATTAATTACTTTTTGTGAAGTAAACGCAAATGCTCTGAATAGATCTATTGGGTCTGACAATCCCCGTCCGGGTATGCAACAACTAATACCATGTCAAACGGACGCATTCAACATTTGAGGAAATACTCGGGTGTTTGGCAGAACATCCAGTCTTGGGGCACAAATCTGGATAGGATTTGCACGTAACGTTAAGGTTTCGGTGTCATGAGCTTAATGCAATAATACATGTTTTAGACTTTTGAATGTGTTTCAATAGTCAACTATACTTGAAATCTTATGATCCACTAAATTGCTCGCTGAAATACTATTATGATTTCTGAAACATTACTTGTTTTTATTTAAACACTACTTTATTTTACAAACCTATGAATTTCACTCAACATTATTTGCTGACATTTTTAGCATGTTTTATCTCAGGTCCTTAAGATGTTAGCTTGGGAGGAAGTCACACGACATATTTTTGAAGGCTTTGCATATCGTTACCATTTGATAACTTTTCTTTAATAAACGTTTATGTAATGTATAACTATTGGGACCTTGTAAATCTGTAAACTTTGATGTTTTAATATATCGAATGTGTAATTTTTCAAAACGTCTCATTTAGAGGTCATTTTCTGTAACTTTTACTCTGCGATATAAAGTAGCCCCCCAGTTACCTTCCGCTGCTATCCGATTTTGGGGGTGTTACACCCTATGTTCAGCACATGGGAACATATCTGCCAATGCTGGTATAATCCCCTAAAAGCAATGAAATGAGTTAAATATTTTTATGCAACACAAACAGTTTAGTATGTTTTATAGCACAAAATGAAATAAGATTGTATACCTTTTTCCTGTGAAGTTTGAGTTCCCAAACAACTCTAAGTCATCTCCAAGGCAGTCAAGAAACCTTAACCATGATTGTTTATTTTCAGAGTCAACCACTACATAAGCCAAAGGATATGTTCCATTATTTGGATCCACCCCTACTGCTGTTAAGATCTACATAGGAAATGGTCCAGACTTAAAGCATCCATCAAGTCCTAATAGATCTCTTTACCCAGCTTTGAATCTACTTTTCAAGGCACCCAACCAAGTATAGATTCTTCTGAACTTTCTTGTCTCACTATCTATGTCAAAGTTTCATTCAACATCAATATTAACTATTGTATCTTTGTTCCTTTCTTTCAATTCTAACACATATTGTCTCAATTGAGCATACAATGTTGTGTGGTCACAAAAAATCTTCTCTTGTGCCATTTTTTTGCCCTAAACACTTTTTGTTTTGAAACCCGTATCTCATACTTCTTTTGTAATTGATCTTTTAGAGCAGATCGGGGTATCTTAGGGTTTGGTTTGATGGTTTGCTCAATCTCTCTTGATAGAAATGATGTTGTGCAATTTCTCACATTCCTAGATTGAAGACAAGTATAGGTGTCTTTAAATACTCTGCAATACCATGTATTTTCCCCCTTAGGGTAAAAACAATGCAATAACTAAAGGCACTTTAATGTGTCAACCACTGGCTTCCCGCCCTTTTTTGTATCTTTCTTTTGGAATCTAGCCTAATTGCTTTATCAACATTAGTCTGAGATCCACTTGGGCCATCACTCAGCCCAGCATTATTTGATCCACTAGGATCACTTGGCCCATTATTAGAAAATACAAGAACAACACCCCTGCATTCAGCTCTAACCCTTTCCTTATCATTTCTAGTCAAGTATAGTTCCCTCCTTTTTTCAACTGAGAATCTAGTCACCATGTATTTTATCAACTGTTTGTTAGCAAATGTTTGACTGACATGGAAGTTTTCAGTATATAATTCATCATCTACAGGCTTGTGATATTTAGATATCTTCTTTAAAGCTCTCCCCCTCTCAGCC
>BQNB010019632.1:37097-63006 GCA_026074375.1 Tanacetum coccineum | reverse complement strand
TCTTTGCTCTTTTTCTTGTCTCTTTCGTTCTTTGTCGGTTTTTGATCGTTTTTGCTTCTTTTTGTCTTTTTAAACCTTTCCTGCACAATTAGACACAAAAGCACACTTTTTCTATTCTTTTGGCATTTTTATGGCTTTTATTTGGCAAAATCCTGGGTAATTTAATATACAATTTAGCAAATATCAAGTCCCATTAAAAAGAACATAACATTTAAAAAACAGTAATATTAATCAAAGGGTTAATACTGTTAGGGGTAAAAATGTTAATACTGCTAGGCCAAAAGCAGTAGTTAATGCTGTTCAGGGAAATAATGTTAATGTTGTTAAGGCCTCAGCTTGTTGGGTTTGGAAACCAAAGACTAAAGTTTTAGACCATGTTTCTAAACACAATATATTATACGATAAATCTAAAAGATAGAAGTGTGTTGGCAGCAGTCAATCAACAGCCTAAAGAGATTATGATTATATTGATGCACAAGGCAGATCCAAGTCAGTGATGGCTTGGGTGCCTAAAAGAAACTGATTTTCTTATCAAATGTGCAGGGCAATCTACAAATAGATTTACAGGATCAAAGAGTGATTGATAGTGGATGCCAATGCAAAATTACAGGGAACATTCCTAACTTACATACGTATGAAGAGGATAGATGAAGGATATGTTTTGCTTTTGGAGGGAACCCCAAGGAGGTGAAAATCACTGAACAGGATAACCATTAAAACTGTACTCTAGATTTTGAAAAATGTGTATTGTGAAATAGAGTTAAAGTTAATCTCTACTAGTGTCTCTCAAATGTGTGAATAAAAAATATGCACGTTTTAATGGCACTGAATGTATTGTTTAATCTCCAAACTTTAAGTAATTGATAAATCAAGTTTACATAGAGTTCCTAGAAAGAACAATATGTATAGTGGTGGATTTAAAGAACATATTTCCTAAAGGGGGTTTAACTTGCCTTTTGCAAAATCAAAATCTGATGAATCAAAACTTTGCATAGATGCTAGGTCACTTAAAATTTTAAAACTATAATAAATTGGTTAAGGGAAATCTTGTAAGAAGGTTTTACCTTCAAACTTTTGAAAAGAATCAAACTTTGGGTTGCTTTGTCAAAAGGGAAAGCAGCACAGAGCCTCTTGTAAGTCCAAAAAGAGAACTCAATCAGTCTTCCTTTACATTTTTTGCATGTGGACTTATTTGGTCCAACATTTGTAAAAAGCCTTATGAAGAAAATGTATTGCCTAGTTGTCACAGATGATTACAGTAGGTTTACATGGGTTTTCTTTCTAGCTACTAAGAATGAGACTAGTGGCATTCTTAAGTCCTTTATAACTAGGATAGAAAATCTAATAGATCACTAGGTTAAGATGATTAGATGTGATAATGGGACTGAGTTCAAAAATAGAGAAATGAATCAGTTTTGTGAGATGAAGGGTATTTTGAGACAATTTAGTGTAGCTAGAACTCCTCAAAAAAATGGAGTTGCTGATAAGAGAAATAGGACACTAATTGAGGCTGCTAGGACTATGCTAGCTGATTCTAAATTGCCAACTACTTTTTGGGCAGAAGTAGTTAATAATGCTTGCTATGTGCAAAATAGAGTGTTAGTTGTTAAGCCTCATAACAAGACCCCGTATGAACTTTTTCATGGTAGAAAACCAACTTTAAGTTTTATGAGACCATTTGGGTGTCCTGTTACCATTCTTAAGAACATATATCACTTAGGCAAATTTGATGGTAAGGCTGATGAAGGTTTCTTTGTTGAATACTCTTTGAATAGCAAAGCCTTTAGAGTATTCAATAGTAGAACAAGGATACTGGAAGAAAACTTGCATATTATGTTTAGTGAGAATACACCTAATACTATAGGTAGTGGACCAGATTGGCTATTTGATATTGATGCACTAACAAGAATAATAAATTATGAGCCAATTGTTGCAGGTACACAGTCTAATGGTTTTGCAGGTACAAAAGCAAGTGATAATGCAGGTCAAGCTAGAAAGGAGACAGAACCTGTCAAAAATTACATTTTGCTACCATTATGGACTGCTGATCCACCATATTCCCAAGATCCAAAGAGTTCTCATGATGATGGATCCAAACCTTCAAGTGATGATGGAAAGAAGGTTGATGAAGATCCAAGAAAAGATAGTGAATGTAATGATCAAGAGAAGGAAGATAATGTTAACAGCACTAACAATGTTAATGCTGCTGGCACAAATGAGGTTAATGTTGTTGGTGGAAAAACAAGCATTGAACTTCCATTTGATCCAAATATGCCTGCTTTGGAAGATTATAGCATATTTGACTTCTCAAGAGATGATGAAGATGATGGTGCAGAGGCTGACATGAACAATTTGGATACAACAATCCAAGTCAGTCCTATTCCAACTACAAGAATTCATAAAGATCATCCTCTTGATCAAGTGATTGGAGATTTGCAATCAGCTACACAAACAAGAAAGATGTTAAAGAATTTGAAGGAACATGGGTTTGTTAGTACTATTCAATAAAGAACAAACCATAAAGACCTTCAAAACTGCTTGTTTGCTTGCTTTTTATCACAGGAAGAACCCAAAAAGGTAATTCATGCATTGAAGGATCCAAGCTGGATAGAGGCTATGCAGGAAGAGCTTCTATAATTCAAGTTACAAGAAGTTTGGACTTTAGTGGATTTACCAAATGGAAAAAGGCTACAGGCTCTAAATGGGTTTTTAGGAATAAAAAAGATAAAAGGGGAATTGTGATAAGAAATAAAGCAAGATTGGTTGCTCAAGGGTACACACAAGAATAAGAGATTGACTATGATGAAGTCTTTTCCCCTGTTGCAAGAATTGAAGCAATTAGCCTATTTTTAGCTTATGATTCATTTAAAGATTTTGTGGTGTATCAAATGGATGTAAAAGGTGCTTTTCTCTATGGGAAGATTAAAGAAGAGATGTATGTATGTCAACCACCAGGATTTGAAGATCCATTCTTGATAGAGTATACAAGGTTGAAAAAGCAATGTATGGACTACATCAAGCTCCTAGAGCTTAGTATGAAACCTTGTCAACATATCTGTTGGACAATGGGTTTCAAAGAATGAAAATTGACAAGACCTTATTCATCAAAAGGCACAAAGGTGATATTTTGCTGGTCCAAGTTTATGTAAATGATATCATCTTTGGTTCAACAAAGAAGGAGCTATGCAATGCATTTGAGAAGTTGATGCATGAAAATTTTTTAGATGAGTTCTATGGGAGAACTTACATTCTTTTTGGGATTACAAGTGCAACCAAAGAAGGATGGCATATTTATTAGTCAAGATAAATATGTTGATGAAATTTTAAAGAAATTTAGGTTTACAGAACTCAAGACTGCAAGCACACCAATGGAAACTCAAAAGCCTCTGCTCAAGGATGAGAATGGTGAAGAAGTGGATGTTCATTTGTATAGGTCAATGATTGGTTCATTGATGTACCTTACATCTTCAAGACCTGACATCATGTTTGCAGTGTGTGCCTGTGCTAGATACCAAGTCAATCCAAAGTTTCACATCTTTATGCTGTGAAAAGGATTTTTAGGCACTTAAAAGGTCAACCAATATTAGGCCTTTGGTATCCAAAAGATTCTCCTTTTGATTTAGTAGCATACACTGATAGTGATTATGCTAGAGCAAGCTTAGATAGGAAGTCTACAATAAGAGGTTGTCAATTCCTTGGATGTAGATTAATATCATGGTAGTGCAAGAAACAGACAGTGGTTGTAAATTCCATAACAGAAGCTGAATATGTGGATGCTTCAAGTTGCTGTGGACAAGTACTTTGGATTCATAATCAACTACTTGATTATGGGTACAATTTTATGCATACCAAAATCTTTATTGATAATAATAGTACTATTTGCATAATTAAAAATCCTGTTTTTCATTAAAAAAACAAAGCATATAGAGATCAGACATCATTTTATTAGAGATTGCAATGAAAAGAAATTGATTTAAATGGTCAAAATCCACACTGACAAGAATGTTACAGATTTGCTTACAAAAGCTTTTGATGTAAGTAGATTTCAATATTTGATTGTTAGTATTGGAATGATGAATCTTTAAAGTCTTTTATCTCTTTATGTTTTTTGTAGAGTTTTGTATGAATTAGTACTGTTATTCATGTCATTAAAAGTTTCTGCTGTTAAGTATACTTAGTACTGCTAGTTATACTTAATACTGCTGAGTTTCTACTGTTAGTTATACATAATACTGTTAGGTATAATTAATATTGTGAAATTTGTAAAAATTGATATGGCTTGTGTTTTCTTGGTTTTTGGACTAACATTTTGCAGGAAAAGCAAAGAAAAGTGTTAGATTGATGATGGAAAAACTATTTAGAATGGAATTGGAGTTAATGCTGGTGACTCAAAGTTAATGCTGCTAGACATAACTCGCTACTGCCGGTTCTAAGTTAATGCTACTAGGCATAACTTACTACTGCTGGTGAAAGTTAATGTTGTTAGGCATAACTTACTACTACTGAGTTACTACTGCTGGGTTTAAGTTAATGTTGTTGAGGGTAGTTTCATAAATACTTCAATTAAGGGTTTTAATCAGTCATTTGATCGATTTCATAATTTTGTAAACTCTCTAATCACAAACCCTAACAAAATTTTATCATCCATTATCAATACCCAACACAAATGGTGAATCTAAAGTTTGTAGATACGCATAACATGGTGGCATTTCTGTCTAAACCCGCAGAAAGTGATGGGTTTGAACAAATTGTGGATTTTCCGAATGCACACTCTATAAGATATGCATTATCCGTTAATCCCACTATATTAATGGGGAAGTTCAGTAACATGCCCTAGTTGATGGTAAGAAGATAATTGTCACTGAATCAACTGTTAGAAGAGATCTTTAACTAGAAGATGTTGAAGGTATTGATTGTTTACCAAACTCTACCATTTTTGAAGAACTTACAAGGATGGGGTATGAGAAACTTTCACAAAAGCTTACTTTCTACAAGGCATTCTTTTCCCCACAATGGAAATTTCTGATTCATACTATTTTACAATGCCTAAGTTCAAAGACTACTGCATGGAATGAGTTTAGTAGCACTATGGCATCTGCCATTATCTATTTATCAACAAATAAGAAGTTCAACTTTTCAAAATACATTTTTGAAAGTATTGTTAAGAACTTGGATAATTTATCTGGGAAATTTTTGATGTATCCAAGGTTTGTACAAGTGTTTTTGAATAAACAACTTGATGGGTTTCCATGTCACAAGAGAATTTATGATGCCCCCTCTCACGCTAAGAAGATATTTGGAAATATGAAGAGGGTAGGCAAAGGTTTTTCTGGTAGAGTAACACCTTTGTTTCCAACAATGGTGGTACAAAACCAATCTGAATTGGGTGAAGGTTCAGCAATGCCCACTGATCCCCATCACACACCCACAATTATTGAATCATCATCTCAACCTCAAAAGACTCAAAAACCTAGGAAGCCTAAGAGAAAGGACACTCAGGTACCTTAGCCTAGTGGTCATACAGACATTGTTGCAGATGAGGCTGTCTATAAGGAGAGGGGTGACAGTTTGGTGAGGGCTGCCACTACTGCTTCTAGATTAGAAGAAGAGCATGACAGTGGTAACATCAATAAGACCCGATCCAAGGCAACACCTAATAAAGCTGGTTCCTAAGGAACTACTTCAGGTGGTGGTCTCAGGTGCCAAGAAACCATAAGGGATACAATTGCTCAAACTAGGTTTGAGAATGTATCTACACAATCCTATGATCCATTGCTCGCAAGAGGTAACACACTTCAAAGTGGTGAGGATAGTCTGAAACTTAATTAATTAATGGAATTATGTACCACTTTACAATCTAGAGTTCTTGATTTGGAGAAAACAAAGACCACTCAAGCCAATGAGATTGCTAGTTTGAAAAGGAGGGTCAAGAAGCTTGAAAAGAAAAGAAGTTCAAGAACTTACAAGCTAAAGAGGTTATATAAAGTTGGTTTGAGTACTAGGGTAGAATCCTTTGGAGATGAAGAAAGTTTGGGTGAGGATGCATCCAAACAAGGGAGGATGATTAATGTTATTGATGTTGATGAAGACATTACTTTGGTTAATGTTCAAGATGATGCACACAAAGAGATGTTTGATGTGAATACTTTGACTGGTGATGAGGTTTTTGTAGAACAAGAAGTTGCTGCTAAAGATGTGAATTTAACTGTTGATGAAGTTACTTTGGCTCAAGCACTTGCAGCTTTGAAAAGTGTAAAACCCAAGGTAAAAGGGAATGTTATAGAAGAGCTAAGTGTACCAGTTAGTTCTGTTAGTGCTTCAACAAAGGTTAATGCTGCTACAACAACAACTGCTACAATTCTAACTCCAAGGAAAGGAATTGTTATTACTGAGTCTACAACAACAACAACAACAACAATTTCTTCACAACCATCACAGGACAAGGGTAAAGGAATAATGGTAAAAGAACCTGTGAAGCCTATAGAGAAGAGAGTTCAAATCATGCTTGATGAAGAGATTGTACTTAAATTACAAGAAAAGATTGATGAAGAGGAAAGAATTGCTAGAGCTGAAAAAGAAAAGATTAATGAAGCCAATATTGCTTGGGATGACATTCAAGCAAAAGTTGATGCTGATTACTAGTTGGCTGAAAGACTGCAAGATGAAGAACAAGAGCAGTTCACAATTGAACAAAAAGCCACATTGTTTAAAGAACTCCTAGAGCAAAGAAGAAAACACTTTGCAGCTAAAAGAGCATAGGAGAAGAGAAACAAACCACCAACCAAAATTTAACAGAAGAAGACCATGATTACTTACCTTAAGAACATGGAAGGTTGGAACCACAAAGACTTGAAATCTAAAGACTTTGATTCTATCGAAGAATTGTTTGACAAAGATTTCAAAAGGGTGAATATGTTTATGGATTATAGAACAGACTTGGTGGAAGGTAGTTCAAAGAGAGCAGGAGAAGAGATAGAACAAAAGAGTACTAAGAAGAAGAAGGTGGATGAGGATAAAGATACAACAGAGCTTCAAAGTCTAATGGAAATCACTCCAGATGAAGAAGAGGTAACAATTGATGCTGTACCTTTAGCTGTTAAGTCTCCAAGTATTGTTGGCTGGAAGATTCATAAAGAAGGAAAGAAAAGCTATTATCAAATAATGAGAGCTGATGGAAAGTCTCAAATGTACTTGGTCTTTAGTCACATGCTTAAAAGTTTTGACAGGAAAGATTTGGAGACTTTATACAAATTGGTAAAAGCTAAATATAAGTCAACAAGACCAGTGGAAGACATGGATATGATATTATGGGGGGATTTGAAGACAATGTTTGAACCACATGTAGAAGATACAGTATGGAGGAATCAACAAAACTACAAAGTATTAGATTAGAAGCAGTATGACTCCTTTGGAGTACATTCATTAAGGATGCAACATGTGTACATTCATATGTTGGTAGAAAACAAATATCCCCTTACACCATCTACAATTACAGATATGCTGGATAAGAAGCTTCAGGTTGATTATTTTAGTGAAATGGCATATCAGCTTCTTAAACTTCTCACAAAATAGCTTAAGAATCAATGAAGTATTTGGAAGCATCCTCCTGGTGATTATGGAGCTTTTAATGGAGAAACTTGATGATTTTAGAGATAAATATCAAGTTTAGGGGAGGATTGTTGGGATTAAAAGCCTTCTTAATGCTGCTGGTATTACTGCTGCTCTTATTAATGTTAATGCTGCTCAGTTAAAGTTAGTGCTGTCAAAGAATTTCAATGAAAATTATTCTAAGTGTTTAAGACTGCTAGTGAAGTTACAACTGTCAGTACAAAGTTACTACTGCTAGTGCATATTAAGAGTGCTCAGAGACTTAGAAGAAAAACTGCTAAGTAGTTACTACTGCTAGTACAAAAGTTACTATTGTTAGTACAAAGTTAATGCTGCTAGTACAAAAGTTACTACTGTTAGTACAAAGTTAATGTTGCTGAAGGAGTTAATACTGCTAGTGAAGAAGTTAGTACTGCTTATGTGATTTGTATGAGATATTTTGGTTAAAGATATGTATAACTTATTTGTTTAAAAGATTTGATATACTTAGGAAAGTATTGTAAGCCGTTTAGGTCTCTTTGGTGTATAAAAGGAGGTCATAGGGCATAGAGATTCAAGTACCAGTACCAAAAACGAGTCCTTCATAGAATTATCATAGCTTTAAGGTCTTTGTAACCCTAATACTTTGAGAGTATTCATATTATTTGCTTAATAATATTGGAGCTTTTGTTTGTTGAATTATATGTTCATATATTTAATGTTTCATTGATAATTCTTCTAAATATTAAAGATTAGATTCCGCATAATCTTTAATACATTCACACAAAGTTTCTACTATAGTTGTGTTAGATTTATCTAATATAACTAATCCTTGTACAAGCTTGAGGAATTCGATCTATTAAAGTGGGATCAACAAAATGAAGAAACAAATGATGACAGTGAAGTCAATGATAATTTTCCTGGATAAACTCTTATAGAAATAAATACTGAAGACGAATCATGGTTTGCAGACTTTGCAAGTGACATCATGCCTAAAGGAATGAGGTATCAACAAAAGAATTTTTTTTTCTCAGACATCAAACACTACTTCTGGGAGGAACCCTACCTCTTTAAAGTATGTTCTGACGGTATGATCAGACGCTGTATCCCTAGACCAGAAACCGAAACCATTTTAGATAAATGTCACCACGGACCGACCGGTAGACATTATGGACCAAATACAACAGCTTAAAAAGTCTTAGACTTAGGTTTCTACTAGCCGGCCATAATCAAAGAAGCTCACACTCAAGTTCGCCTTTGTGAAGCATGTCAGAAGACTGGAAATATTTCAAAACGTGATGAGATTCCCTTAAACAACATTCAAATATGTAAAAAATTTGACATATGGGGTATCGATTTCATGGGACCCTTTTCAAAATCATACTAATTCGAATACATCTTAGTCGCTGTCGATTATGTTTCTAAACGGACCGAAGCACAAGCTCTACCAACAAATGATGCCAGAATTGTTATTACTTTTCTGAAAAAGCTATTCTGCCATTATGGAATGCCCAAAGCTCTTACAAGCGACAGAGGAACTCATTTCTGCAACAAGATAATGGAAAATACCATGAAAAGATATGGAGTTAACCACCGAGTCTCTACATCATACCACCCTTAAACGAGTGGTCAAGTTGAAAACACGAACAGAGCTCTTAAAAGAATTCTTGAAAAGACTGTTAAAGACAATCTCGCTATCTGGTCAAGAAAACTTGATGACCCTCTGTGGGCTTTTCGTACTGCTTACAAAACACCAACCAAAACAACACCGTACAAACTCATATATGGAAAGAATTGCCATTTGCCATTTGAAATTGAACACCGTGCATATTGGGCACTAAAAAACTGTACCCCAGATCTCATCGCTGCTAGTGAGAAACGAATATTTCAATTACACGAGTTAGACGAACTAAGACATCAAGCCTATGACTCGTCTATATAAAGCAAGAACCAAAGTCTGGCATGACAGAAAACTCAAGATAAGAAAAGAATTCAAACACGGAAACAAAGTGTTGCTCTTTCATTCAAAGTAGAAATTCAAGCAACCAAAGCTCAGATCTCGCTGGCTAGGACCATATGTTGTAAAACATCAATATCCATCCGGATATGTTGAACTCTATGGAAAAGATGGAAAAATGTTTATTGTTAACGACCACCGACTCAAGCTATATCGTGAAGAAGAAGATCATAATGACAAAAGGGAAGCAATCACTCCCTTCTTTCCAAAAGAATGAACTCCAGAAGCAGGAGTTTAGCTAAGGACTCTCTTAAAAATTAAGCGCTTCTCGGGAGGAAACCCGTGCTTTACTTAAGTGTGGAGGAATCCCTCCTCCAAATAATTCTACTCATTTCCTTTATTTATTTTCTCTAAAAAAAACCAAAAAAATATATTCTTTTTGTGTGCTTTTGTGTGTTTACTTTTATGCAGGTATTATAGCTTAAATCTGAAAAATTATGGAGTATGCTCAAAGATCGCTTTCATGCAAGCTACAATTCTCTATGCCCCGGGAAGTACCATTTTCCCTTAATTTTCCCTATTTTCTAGTTATTAGTTATCACATTGAGGGCAATGTTCAACTTGAACTTGAGTGTGGAGGGGAGCCAAAAAGGAAAAATCAATCATATCCCTCCATGTTTGCCCTGCCAAATTTTTTTTATGCAAATCTCAAAAATTTTAAAATTATTATATGCTTTCAATATAAAAAATGCTCTTAGTAAGGCAAATCCACCCGAATTGACACTATAACTAGCAAAAAACCAATCCACTAAATTGTGAAAATTTTAAGCCTTAGAATATATTCAGGTACCCACCTTTGGTACCTAAAATAATTAATGCCTTTAGCTTGTTTGAGTTAAGGTTTGAAAATTATATTTGAATCAGCCAATAATTTAGAAGCTTCAAAACTTGTGTTTGATCATCATTTACAAGACCAAAGCTAGATTAATTCATAAGCAAAATCATTTGTTGTGAGGAGAAATAAATCCCGAAAAGTTTCTACAGCACTCCCTTTTAATGCTAATCGCTGAAGTGCAAAAGATTGAAGAAAATTGCTCAAAATGAAGTTCTGTGCAAAGCCTTGATTTTCAATTATATATATATATATATGTATATATATATATATGTATATATATATATATGTATATATATATATGTATATATATATATATATGTATATATATATATGTATATATATATATATATATATGTATATATATATATAGAAGAAATAAAAGTTCAAAGTTAAAGGCTTAAGTTCGGCACAAGAGATATGTGTATGCTGTTTTCCTTCATCAGTTTCAAGTTCCGCCCTTCGGTCATGTTTATGTGTCAAGTACAAGCCTATGGTAGCTGTCTAGATTATGTCTGCGCATTTGAGTGACTTCACAATTAAAAACTATTGAGTTAGCTCGATGTGAATTAAAATCAAACAATTTTCCTGTTAGTGTGCTTGATAGTGTAGAATACTTTATACCTAAAATAACCCAATTAAACCCAAAACAGACCAAAAATGGCAAAAATATGCTTGTATTTGTGTTTTGTTTGTGCAGGTATGGATAAGTCAAAAATCATAAGAAAACAGTCAAAAACGAGCAAGCACGGACACGAGAATCAGAAGAGTACAAAGCCGAAGCCCCAAAAGCCCAAAACCTTAGCCAATTTCCTTTTGTAACATCCACAAGGGCCAATCTTGCAATTTCCAAAAGTTATTTAGAGAAAAGAAAGTCAAGGACCAAATGTGCAAACTCACCAAAGTTCAACAGTTTTAACTGTCCAAAAATAGGCGGGAATCCCATTTACTATTCACCCGTCTTCTCCATTTCACCAGCATAGGTAAAAGAGAGGGCAAATAGAAATTGAGGGTCAAGGACGTCTATTCAAGTGGTCTATATCAAGATGTCATGGACAAATCAGTCAAATCAAGCTCCTATTGGCCAAGACGCATAAGAGAGGATCATGTACAAAAGAAGAAAGCACAAAATTAAGTGGGTTTTTGTGCTAAAACACTCACAAAACTAGCACAAATGTCACATCAAGGAAATGACACGCTGGCAATCCTCAGGTGTCCACAAAGTGATCTAACGGCTCAAAATTTAGCCCCAATGATTGATGGATTGGATGGCAGAGATTGATGGGCGCTCAAAGGCCTAGAAGCTTCAGCTTGGCACTATAAATAGGCCTCATCTCTCACACACAAGGCATCTAGCTAGTCGTCTTTTCTTTTTATCTAGTTTTTAGTAATTTAGTCTAGCTTAAATTCGTGTTTTTATGTAATTTTCCTTTTTCAAGTAATGTAATCAGCTTCTTTAATTAATGAAATTCAGTTTTTAGTGTTTTAAATCTCATTTTCAAAGCTCTCATTTAAAGTTATAAGCTCTCTAATAAGCCAATTTGTCTCAATAAGCTCATTTTAAGCTCTTTCAGTCTATAAGCTGAAATAAAGCTGTTTGAATTCAGAATTAATCTTATCTAAACCTTAAATCAGTTAAATCTATTATGGATCTTAATGGATTAGAGCTTTTTGGAAGGGGATCTTAATAATTTGGAAGAAAACAGGACTATACTCTAGCTTTATTATTAAGCCTAGAGAAGCTTGTAGATGCCTTTATTTGGTTCCTTGTGGTTAGCTAAAGGTTAAGTTAAGTTCATCTTTTCATTCTTCTCTAATTACAGTTTTCATTGCTTAGTCATTGCTTATATGCTTAATATCTTTGCTTATCAATGCTTAAATATCTCTTATAGTGCTTATTAGTTGTTTGTCATCATCTGTTTTTGCTTAAATTAGTTTAGATCTTTATCCTTTCATATCTCATGTCTAAAAAACTCACACAAAATCAATAATTTTAGTTTTAAAAGTTTAGTCTTTGATTAAGGGGTTATTCAGTTGTTTAACATTGATAAGTAAGTTTGTTTGAAGCTAGTTTTTAATCTTGGTATTTAGTTTTTGTTCATTAGATTTCTCTAAAAAGCTTTTCTCACAATCTGTTTATAATGATTAAGTAGTTGTATTGGTTATAGTTGCCATTCTCAAAATTTGCACTAGCAGTACTAAAACCTAAGTTAGTTTACTGCTGACTCGTTAAAACTACCTGTACGAACCATAGTTAGGTATGTTAGTTTAATTTTAGCTTTCCCAAATTTTGTAGGAATTTAGTTCTAGATATTAGTTATTCTTTATTAATATTTCAGTTTTAGTTTTCTAGCTTATTATGTTTTCAAAAATCAAATTGCATCAGCAGTACTTTCAAAGTACTGCTAAAATTTTTACACTAACAGTACTAACCTCAGTTAGTACTGCTGTGTTCTCAGCTTAATTTAGGGAACAGTAATTTTTTCGGATCTAATTTATAAATTTTATAAGGAATGATGTTATAATATTAGCTTCTATAGAATTTTAATAAGTCGTTAATTTGCAATTTCTAGCTTATTTTCTTAGTTTAATTTAAGCTGTCAAAAGTCATAAAAACCTGAAAATTCCAAAAACAGTAGGAACTTGAGTAGAGCCTAAATTTGTTAAATTAGCTTTTAAGTCTAGATTTTATAGCTCATTTAGATGGATAATAAGTAGATTAATAAGTTCTTTAAGTTTTAAAGTCTAGTTTAGCTTATTAAGGTTTTTAGCTTATTTGGATTTTGTGTTATTTTGCTTACTTCCTGAGTTTGCTTAGTTCATAATAAATTTCAGTAGCATAAAAGTAGTTTAAGCTTTAATTTCTTTTTATTTATAGATTAAGCACATCATAAGCTCATCAGAACTTCTTTCCTTTTTCATTTTGAACTAGTTTTGAGTTTTTTATAGCTTATTTTCTAAAATCAAAGGTTAAGCCTTCCTTTCTGAGGTCAGTTTAGAAATAAGCTCTTTAAGAGCTTATTAGTGGATTTCAGACCATAGTGCTTTTGTTAAAGTTGTTCTCCCTAGCTTCCTTTTCAACTTTGCTTCTTTGAGTTTTTCATTTTAAGCTCTTTAAAATTTCGATTGCTTATTGGACTTAGTTTGTGATCGGGGTAGATTCTCAGGGTAGATAGTGTAACTTTCGAATTTAGTAGTTTACTAAGTTGGCCCTCCGTTAGTCTGTTAGTTTCCCCGTTAGTCCCTTAGATTCTTGCACCATTAGTCCATTAGTTGAGTCGTAATTAAGCTTATTAGTTTTTAATTAGTTTAATTAAGAGTTAAATAAAAAGAAAAAAATTAGGGCTTTTATTTTTAATAATTTTTGGCACTTTTTCTTTATTTAGTGAAATTTTAGTTTACATTTTTAGGGTTAAATCTTAGTCAATTTGCTTTATAGTTGCATTTCCGTTCAATTTAATTTTATTTTCATATCTTTCCAAATCAAATATTTTTGCTACATTCAAATCAGGATCCGAACCTAAGCGTGGTTTCAATTTCACTAGTCATTGGGGATAACGACCCGGGTGATCATACTTACCCGGTAAAATATACGTATTTTATATTATATTATATATATTTTTGAGAGTGAATTTTATCAAGGGAAACTTGGTAATTTTCTTAATTACTCTTTTAAGATATTATATTTTATATATATTTTACAGTGTATAAAACTTGCGAATCATTTTGCTCAACTGAATTTGCAAAATAATCAAACCCGGTACAATCAAAGTTACAATCAAAATAGAGGAATTAATCAAGGAAACCCAAATTATCAAGCTTCGGCTTATCAAGCTCCGATTCATCAACCACAAGTTGTGACGACTAGTGATTTCTCAAACTACATAAAGGCGAATGATGCGGTAATGAAAAACATGCAAACCTAAATGACCTCTTTAACAAATTCTAACATCGAGCTTAAGAACATGTTTGGTCAATTCATGAAAATGAATACCGCTTCTACTTCGGGTTCGGGTTCACTTCCTAGCAACACCGTTGCTAACCCGAGAGGTGATTTGAAAGCAATCACCACCCGAAGTGGCATTTCTTATGATGGACCTCCAATTCCACCCCCGTCTTCTTCTCTTCCTAAGGTGGTGGAACGAGAACCCGAGGTGACAAAGGATACGGTGCAACCGAGTACCGAAAACATCCAACCTCTGGTAGTCCAAATTCAAGCTCCAATTGATGAGCCCGTTGTTGCTCCTAAGCCTAAACCGTCTATACCTTATCCTTCGAGAGCCAACAAACAAAAGCTCCATGAAAAAGATGATAATCTTGCTTCGAAATTTGTTGAAATCTTTAGGGAATTACATTTCGAGCTCAGTTTCGCGGATGCTCTTCTACATATGCCGAAATTTGCTTCAATGTTTAAAAGTCTCTTAAATAACAAAGAAAAATTGTTTGACTTAGCCAAAACACCGGTGAATGAGAATTGTTCGGCGGTTATCCTAAAAAAGTTGCCCGAAAAACTTGGAGACCCCGGCAAGTTTCTTATTCCATGTGATTTTCCGGAGTTAGTTGAATGCTTAGCCTTGGCCGATCTTGGTGCAAGCATCAACTTGATGCCTCTTTCCATATGGAAGAAGCTCTCACTCCCCGAACTTACTCCTACTCAAATGATTCTTGAACTCGCAGACCGATCGACTACTAGTCCATCCGGTATTGCCGAAGATGTCTTTGTAAAAGTAGGAAAGTTCCATTTTCTGGCCGACTTCGTAGTCGTTGATTATGTTGTCGATCCTCGGGTTCCCTTAATTCTCGAGAGACCCTTTTTGAGGACGGCACGTGCTTTGATTGATGTTTATGGTGAAGAATTAACTCTCCGAGTTGATGATGAAGCCATAACCTTTAAAGTTGGTCAAACTTCGAGATATTCTTACAATGATGCTGTGTCGATTAATCGAATCGATGTCATCGACGTAGCTTGTGAGGAGTATGCTCAAGAAGTGCTCGGATTCTCGGATAGTTCTACGAGTGGCAATCCCACTCCGTCTTTAGATCCTATCCTTTCTACTTCTTCCCCCTCTCTCACTCCTTTTGAGGAAGGTGACTTCATTTTGGAAGAAATCGAAGCTTGTCTTACAAATGATTCAATTCCACCAGGAATTGATGATGACTTTAATTCGGAGGGAGACCTTCTCCTACTCAAGAAGTTATTAAACGATGATTCATCATCTCCTCTCCCTCCTAAAGAACTTTATGTTGAGGAACTTAAAATCGTAAAATCTTCTATTGATGATCCTCCGGAGCTTGAGCTCAAGGATCTACCTTCTCATCTTTAGTATGCATTTTTCGAGGGTACCGATAAACTACCTGTCATAATTGCTAAAGACTTAAAGGAAGATGAGAAGGTCCGACTTCTAAGGGTTTTAAAGTCACACAAGTGTGCCATCGCTTGGAAAATCTCTGATATAAAGGGCATCGACCCTTAATTTTGTACTCATAAAATATTAATAGAGGATGACTCTAAACCGGAAATTCAACATCAAAGACGGGTTAACCCAAAAATTTATGAGGTTATCAAAAAGGAAGTTATCAAACTCCTTGATGCCAGATTGATTTATCCTATCTCCGATAGCCCGTGGGTTAGCCCCGTTCATTGTGTGCCTAAGAAGGGCGGTATAATCGTAATTGAAAATGATGATAATGAGTTGATACCTACTCGATTAGTTACAAGATGGCGTGTATGCATTGACTACCGAAAGTTAAATGATGCCACTCGTAAAGATCATTTCACGTTACCATTTATGGACCAAATGCTTGAGAGACTCGCGGGAAATGAATACTATTGTTTTCTAGATGGTTTCTCGGGATATTTTCAAATTCATATTGACCCGAAATACCAAGAGAAGACCACCTTCACTTTCCCTTATGGGACGTTTGCCTACAGACGCATGCCTTTCGGCTTATGTAATGCTCCGGGCACGTTCCAAAGGTGCATGATAGCTATTTTCCATGACATGATCGAGGAAACAATGGAGGTCTTCATGGACGATTTCTCGGTCTTCAGGGATTCTTTCTCCTCATGCCTCTCCCATTTAGACAAAATGCTCAAACGGTGCAAAGACACTAATTTAGTTCTAAATTGGGAGAAATGTCATTTTATGGTAAAAGAAGGCATTGTTCTAGGACATAAGATTTCAAAGTCCGGGATTGAGGTCGACAAAGCTAAAGTTGATGTTATAGCTAAACTCCCTCATCCGACTTCCGTTAAAGGAATTTGAAGTTTTTTAGGTCACGTCGGGTTCTATCATAGATTTATTCAAGATTTTTCTAAAATAGCCCGGCCGATGACCCATCTTCTTGAAAAAGATACCCCTTTCATCTTATCAAAAGATTGTGTTGAATCATTTAATATACTTAAGAAGAAATTAACCGAAGCTCCAATTTTAGTTGCCCCTGATTAGGACCTACCGTTTGAAATTATGTGTGATGCTAGTGATTACACGGTAGGTGCAGTCTTGGGGCAACGTAAGACCAAACATTTTCAGCCTATACACTATGCTAGTAAGACCATGACGGATGCTCAAGCACGTTACATCACTACAGAAAAAGAGTTATTAGCCGTGGTGTATGCTTTCGAGAAATTCCGGCCTTACTTAGTCTTGTCGAAGACCATAGTGTATACGGACCACTCGACTCTCAAAGATCTTCTTGCCAAGCAAGATGCTAAGCCGAGATTCTTCTGGTGGATTCTCGTACTCCAAGAATTTGATGTCATTATTCATGATAAAAAAGGAGCGAAGAATCTCGCGGCCGACCACTTATCAAGACTTGAAAATCCCCACCAAGATGTTCTCGAGAAAAAGGAAATTATGAAAACATTTCCTCTCGAGACACTTGGTATGGTTACCTTTTGTGGTGATGATAGTAACCCCATGGTTTGTCGATTTTGTAAATTACCATGCGGGGAATTTTATGATTAAAGGTATGTCGTCCCAACAAAAGAACAAGTTTTTCAAGGATGTTAAGCACTACTTTTGGGACGACCCCTATTTGTTCAAAATTTGTGCGGATGAAGTGAGCCGGCAATGTGTTTACGACCAAGAAGCTGTTGATATCCTCACAGCTTGCCATAATAGGCCCACCGGGGTACATTATGGTGCCAACTACACCGCCAAGAAAGTTTTTGACTCAAGATTCTTTTGGCCTACCATTTACCGCGATGCCCATGACTTGGTCACACGTTGTGACGCTTGTCAACGTCAGGTAAAAATCTCACAACAAGATGAAATGCCTCAAAACATAATTCAAGTTTGTGAGATTTTTGACGTTTGGGGCATCGACTTCATGGGCCCTTTCTCGTCTTCACGAGGGAACAAGTATATACTCGTGGCCGTCGATTATTTGTCAAAATGGGTTGAAGCGAAAGTGCTCCCCACCAATGACGCCCGAGTTGTTTGCAAAATTTTAAAATCTCTCTTCGCCTGATTTGGGACCCCTCGTGCTATCATTAGTGATCGCGGTACCCATTTTTGCAATGACCAGTTTGCAAAGGTCATGCTTAAATACGGAGTTACTCACCGTCTCTCCACCGCGTATCACCCACAAACAAGTGGGCAAGTTGAGGTTTCAAATCATGGTTTGAAACGCATTCTGGAAAGGACCGTAGGCGAACACCGTGCTTCGTGGTCCGATAAGTTGGATGACGCCTTGTAGGCCTTCCGTACCGCATTTAAGACACCCATCGGGTGCACTCCTTACAAGTTGGTGTACGGAAAGGCTTGTCATCTACCCATCGAGCTCGAGCATAAGGCCTATTGGGCCTTAAAGCATTGCAATTATGACCTTGTGACCGCGGGTGATCACCGGAAAGTTCAATTGAATGAATTAAATGAACTCCGGGATCAAGCCTACGAGAACTCTTTAATCTACAAAGAGAAAACAAAGAGGATCCATGACTCCAAGATCATGAACCGCGACGTTGGTGATCGAGTCCTCCTTTTCAATTCTTGATTAAAGATTTTCTCGGGCAAGTTTAAACTCTTTGGACCGGACCATTCACCGTTACCCAAGTATTCCCTTATAGCACCGTCGAGTTATCTTAAACCGACGGACCAAACTTTAAGGTGAACAGTCATAGACTCAAGCACTACTTTGGAGGGGACATACCACCGATGGTTGTCCCAGATCTCCAAACTTTCCCCATGGACCAATGAATTCGGGGATATGAGTCAAGCTTAGTGACTCATTAATAAACAAGCGCTTCGTGGGTGGCAACCCATGCTTATCCTAATATATTTATAATAATAGTAATGAATAAGTGTGTTGTGAGGAGGCTCGCCTCTTCCTTTCTCGTGTTTTGTGGTTTTTGTTGTATGTCCAGGATTGCCCCGGATTATGAAGCCTCTCGTGCTCGTGGTTTTGTCCTTCGTTCACTCGAGCTTCAATCCTTAGCATGATTATGGGAATCCAATATCCAATCTTATCGACTAACGTTTATCTTTGAGCACACTTAATAAACGGCTTTAGATTTACGTAGAGACCCTTCTTAAAACATTGAGGACAATGTTCAATTCTAGTATGGGGGGATCTATCGATTTGATTCACGTAATCCCGTTTTTACCACCAAAATACCAAAAAAATGAAAAATTTTAAAAATTTTCAAAAAATAAAATAAGTGTTTTGTCACAATGTTTGACTTTCCTGCTGGGTAGAATAAGAATAAATTTTGACTCGATCGAGCGTGTTGAGCTCTTAGCTTTGTCCCTTAACCTTTATAAACTTGACTAAGCTAGTTTATTTGACTAAGCATTCGCGGATCTTTTTATTAAAGATTTTAAATTTGCGAAGAACGAGAAATGATAGAGTTAATTATGAGTTAGATGCTAAACAAGGATTAGTTGGAAATCTTAAGAGCTCATAAGTGTAGTTTGTGGCTTTTTCTCCCATAAGCTTCTAACCGGACTAATAATACGTGCTCTTTTCGAAAAATAAACTTAAATCAACTATTTTTGAAGTATAGTCGATAACAATAATTTATTTATTCTTAGTTCAAATTTATACTTAAATTTTCTAAAAATAAATTTTCTTTATATTGTGGTAATATAAAGTAAAAAAATGAAAAAATGAAAAATAAGGTAATAACAATAATAATAAAAAAAATTGTGGGCTAATAAAAGTTTACTGCATCTTGCCGGCTCACAACCGATGTTGCAGTCTTCTAAATAAGGCACATAGTAATTATCCGAAACCGATAAAAGTTTGCTGCATCGCCGGCTCACAATCGATGTTACAGCCTTCTAAAAGGTCGAGGATTTCCTTAGTTCAAAGGATGTATAATTATATTAAGTGTAATATGTGTGATTTAATAAATATAGGAAAATCTCTTTTTCTTAAATTTAAATATGCTTTTGAACTAAGACTATTTCGTTTTAAGTTGTGATTTTTTGAATTGTTTAACAGGAAGCCTAAGAGTTTTTCAAACCGAAGGTCCGTGAGTTCCGATACTATTCTCTGTGGGGTGTCAAAAGCCTGGTCACCTAAGTCGGTCTCGACTGGGATGTGCCAAGAAGAAAGTCGCTACACGGAATGATCTCGCCTTCCAAATCATAATTCTTGGGTGGAACGTGAAGCATATAAATATTGCAATATTCTTAAAGAGGTTGATCCATGGTTGAAATTTGAAATAAGCACATTCACCTAAGATATAATAATTATAGGGGTGAAAAGTTTCACAAGTTACAAGTATGAGTAGTGTTAGCATATTAACTTATATTTAACGGTGATTTCGTTTTTAAGCTTGGTTTGGGACAAGTGAAAAAATCAGGGACGATGAATTTATCTTTTTGGGCATTTTAGGATTGAAGTGCTTCTTATTCTGTGACCCTAAAAGTTATGAAAACAACGAAAGTCCAAACATTCTAGTTAGAAAAAGAAAAAGAAAAAATATAAAAAATATGTGTATTAGTTAGTGTAGATTTATAAAAATGGTCAAAACGAGGCTTTTCAAAGCTATTGATTCTTTAATTCCCCTTGACGAACACTTAGCTACTTTTTGAGGTAATTAGTCAAGGGGGATTGAGATTCTTAGTTTTCTAAAGTGTTTTTCTTTATAGCATTGCGTTGAGGACATGAGAATATCTTTAGTTTGGGGGATTTGGTTGAGCTTAATTACCACTATCTTTTTACTATAAAAAACGAGGCCTAAATGACCAAAACGGACATAACATGCCAAATATATGCTTGTTTTGCTTCTCGTATAACTGTGCAGTAACGGATATTCACTAATGGACAAAAATGAAGCCAAAACCGACAAAACCAAGCACGAGAATGGAAAGAGCGTGAAAAGTCAAAATCAAAGTCAAATAGTCAAAGTCAAAGTCGAAGCCAAAGACGTATGCATGGACCAACCCGCACCCAAGTTAATGGGCCGGGTCAGCCCACATTGAAGTGAATTATACAAAAACCTTTTTAAATAAGCCTAAATATAATCAAAGTCCAAAATCCATTTTGTGTATCACCCGGCCCAAACATATAAGCTCAAACACATTTAACCATAACATCCTTTAACCCGTTTACACCGTTAGTCCTTAAGGACTAACACTGCTAGTCCCTATCCATTACACAGTTAGTCCTTAAGGACTAACACCATTAATCCTAAACCTAACAATTCCCTTAACCCCGTTAACCCGTAACAAACAAAATAGAACACCGTTTTCCCGCCTAAACTACTATTCACCCATCACTCTCACCTCGACCCCTGCTCTCATAGACAAACCCATCAAACTTAACTTAACCCCACTCCACAAGGTGCCAAATCCACCTTGGCAATCCCATGGCGACTGATTGGACAACAAGGATTAAAGGCTCAAATTATAAACTCGGAGAGCCAAAGCAAAAGGGTTGGTAAGATGAGGACTTGAAGATCCTCACATAAGAAGATCACCCTCTCATCCATCTCAGCAGAAAGAAGCACAAAGAGAAGACCAAGACCTCTTTATCTTTATATAAAATAGGACCTCTTGTATGCCCTTGAGCTATCTAGTTTTTACAACAGCTTAACTTAGTTTATTTCAGCTTATTGTAATTTATTTTCAAGTCTTGTACTCTTTTTAAAAGTTTAATGAAAGTTTGAGGTTTTTATGTTAAATCCTGTTTTTAAGTTAATGCAATTTTATGATATGAAAATGATTGTTTAAACTCTTATAAGCTTTTATTTACTTACTTAAGCACTATAAGTTTTTTCCATAACTTATAGTGTTTAAGCCATTTTTACTCAAAATCACTTATAAAAGCTAAAATGGAAGATAAGCCAAAAAGGGAAGGGCTTATGGGTTTTACCAGCTTATCTTTGATAAGCTGGAGCTTGTAGATCAGCTCCTTGACATCTTGTTTGCCCTTGTTAAGAGCAAAGGGCAAGGTACTTTTCACTTTTCTCATTTTAGCTTAAAACTGTTTATTGCTTATTTATTGCATATTCACTGCTTATCTTTGCTTATTTTTGCTTATTAGTGTTGCTTATTACTTATTCATGCTTGCTTATAGTTTAGATTTCATTTGTTTATGTTTTTTTATTAAGATTGCATTTTTAGCTTAAAAATTGCTTACTTGGTTTGCTTATTATCAAGTGCTTATTAGTGGTTGAAATGTGCTTAATTTTCCTTATTTAATACTGTGTTCAATCTGTTTTAGCTTTTTGTCACTTATATCAAACTGTTATAAGCTTAATATGGTTTTTCATTTTCTTAAGGGGTGTTTGGCACTAGCAGTATTAACATGAGTTAATACTGCTTGAGTGTCTTTTGACCCTTAAGTCAAATTTGAAAAGCTTAAATTAAGCCTATAAGTCAGTTTAGATAAGTTTTCAAAGTTTAAAACAACTGTTTAAGGTTTTGTCTTTCATTGATTTGAATATGTGGGTTTTTAGATTTATAGTTTAGCTTATTTACTTAGATCTTGATTGGGAGCTTTTAGGTGAACATTTTATGCTTGTTTTTGGTTAAATATGCAGTAGAATATAGTTGTTTTAAGTTTACATTTTTCCATTGTGGTTCAAGTAAAAATTTGTCAAGTCTTTAAGTTTCATTTTTTTTCATAGTTTAAAAGTCCAATTTTAATAGCAAATTTAGATTAGTTAAAGTTAGTATTAGATTTTTAAATTGATAGCACAAGTTTATTGTGCTATACGCTTAATCTGTTTTTGCTTTTTGAGGATTTTAAACAGCTTATTCTAGCTTAATTTTAAGGCTCAAGAGTCAGTACATACTGATTTTAATCAGTATATACTGACCTTTTCAAAAGCCTCTTTCTTGCTTATTTAGTAAGTCAAGATGCTTAATTCTTGCTTATTTTAGATATTAGTAGTATAAGCTTAATCTGTTTTTAGGTTTTAGCTAGTAGCTTATAGGTTAAGCCCCTTAAATTTAGCTTAGAAAGTAGCTTGTTAGCCTGCTTATCTGTTTTTAATGCATTATGTCTTAGTGCTTTTCAGTTCCTTTCAGATTATTTTCTTTGCTTATTTTTAATCCTATTTGCTTATTAGGTTTAGGGCTTCATCTGTTTTAAGCTTATTTGCCTTTTTCATTTGCTTATTGTGTTTAAAAAGCTAAACAGTTGAGCTTTTATGTAACTTAGTTAAAAAAGCCAATCTATCATTGCAACTAGCTTATTACTAGCTTATTTTTAAGATTTATAAAAAGTTCATTTGTTAAAGTTTTTCATTTGTGCTTATTTTATAGCTTTTTTAAAAAGAAAACCAAAAAAAATGTTTCATGAAAAAGAGAGGCCACAGGGGTCGAACCTTTGACCTCTTCCTTTCACACAACACCTCAATACAACACACCTTAACCAACTGCCTTTGGGTCTTTTTTGTTTATATGTTTGCAACATTTAATACTTAACCTCATTTTAGTCATTTAGCCTAGCAACTTATTTTAGCTTATTTCTTGCTTATTTCACTAAGCTGTTTTGCTCATTTTATTTTTTCTAGGTTCAGCACTATTCAAAGGACTTTTCATAACTTTTTCAGAATTTTCCAAATTAGTTTAGTATTTTTAATGCATTTTTTAGTTTAAAAGTGTTTTTAATTCATAATAAAAAAATATAAAAGTCAAAAAAATATAATTCTTTTTTTTTAAATTTTCTTTTATCATTTAGGACCTTTAAAAATTAAATTTGCTTTTGTAGGGTTTAAATTTGATAATTTAGGTTTTAGAGTCGCGTTTTTAATTCCCGTTAACGTTTTTAGGTCCGATCTTTAATTGCTTTAATTGTTTACTTGCGTTTGTTTGTTTTGCATATTATTTGTAGAAATAGAATCCCAAATCAAAAATCCTGATTATTCAAACACGCGATCACAAACTTAACCTCGATTTTCAATTCACGCCTCGTCGGGAAACGACCCGGGAAGGTTTTTGGATTTTACTTTGGTCAAAAGTAATCTTTTAAAAGCCTTACGGAATACTTACTCTCTCTCATCATTTGATATTTTGATTATATATATGTATATTAAGTTATATGTATATGTATAGTTAATTAAAAAGAGATCAAGCTTCTACTGCATCATATGCTGATGATGTCATGTTTTCTTTCTTTCCAACCAATCCAATGCCCCACAGTTGGACAATGAAGATTTGAACATATTAATGCTGATGATCTTGAAGAAATGGTTCTCAAATGGCAAGTGGCAATGCTTACCATGAGAGTTAAGAGGTTCATAAAGAAAACAGGAAGGAAGCTGGATTTAAATGGCAAAGAGACTGTTGGCTTTGATAGGACAAAGGTTGAATGCTACAACTGCCATAGGAGAGGTCATTTTTCCAGAGAATGCAGGGCACCAAGGAATCAGGGGAATAGAAATAGAGATGATCCAAGAAGGAATTCACCAATGGACACATCTACTACAAATGCCTTGGTTGTTCAAGATGGGATAGGTGGTTATGATTGGAGCTTTCAGGCTGAAGAAGGCCTTACAAACTTTGCTCTAATGGCCTATACATCTCAAGGTTCATCAAGTTCAGACTCTGAGGTACATACTTGCTTTAAAGATTGTTTAAAATCATATGAAGCTCTTCAAAAATAGTATGATCAACAGCGTGAAGCTCTTAATAAATCTAATCTAGAAATAATAGGTTATCAAATAGGATTAGAATCATTAGAAGCTAGGATAGTTGTTCATGAAAAGAATGAAGCTGTTTATGAAGAAAATATTGAATTTTTAAAGTATGATGTCCAAGTGAAAGATATTTCTATCAAAGACCTTAAAAATCAGTTAGAAGAAGCTTTAAAAGAGAAAGATGATTTGAAACTTAAACTAAAAAAATTAAGGAATCATCAAAGAATCTAACTAAACTGATTAATAGTCAAATAAGTGCTAAAGACAAAACTGGTCTTGGTTATGATAGTCAAATGAATGAGAGTGAATTGAATAATATTCATATAAATGAGAGTGAAGTGGTTCATAGTGTGTTTAACAGTAGAGAAAGTGATGTGGATGATAATCCAGTAAATAATAGATTCAAAACAGGTGAAGGGTTTCATGCAGTTCCCCCTCCCTACACTGGGAACTACATGCCCCCAAGACCTGACTTATCTTTTGCTGGGTTAGATGAATATGTTTTTAAGTCTGCAGTGAGAAAGACCACCACTAGTGTGCCTGAAACTGACACTAGTATATCTAAGACTAGTAAGGATATTGTAGAAAAGCCTAAAACTGTTAGGCCTAGTGCTCCTATCATTGAAGAATGGGACACTGATAATGATAATGATAGTGTGTTTAGACCTAAATCTGATCAGACAAAACCAAAATTTACTAAAATCATTTTTTTCAAATCTACTGAGAATGTGAAATCTATTAATAAGGAAAACACACATAGGCAAATAGACTATCATAGGAAAAGTCAAAGTCCTATGGGTAATAGAAGAAACTGGAATGAGATGATGACTCAGAAACTAGGGAATGGTTTTGAATTTATAAAGAAAGCTTGTTTTGTATATGGGAGTTTCAACCATTTAATCAAAGACTGTGATTTTCATGACAATAAAATGGTAGAAAAATCAGTGTTGAATAATAAGGGAAGGGTTACTGGTCAAAGGGAAATTAGACCAGTATGGAACAATGCTCAGAGGGTGAACCATCAAAATAAATTAACTCACCCACATCCTAAATGGAATTTTGTTCCAACAGCAGTTGCAACAAAGTCAGGACAAATGCCAGTTAATGTTGCTAAGCAAAGCTCTCCATGAGAAGCAACATCAAATAGTACTGCCAGGCCTATTAATACTGCTGCCCCTAAACCAAAAGTGAATGATGCATTACCCATAACTTACTCTTATTTTCAAGCACATTCACCAGTAAAGAAGCCCATTAACAAAAGAACAGCAGTTACAAACATTAATTTCAATAAAAAATTAATACTGCTAAGGTTAATAATGTAACTACTACTGGGCCAAAAGCAGTAGTTAGTACTGCTGAAGGAAATGGGAAAAAT